>RCUC01129110.1:0-22342 GCA_003697995.1 Taxidea taxus jeffersonii
AGGCAGACAGAGTGGCAGGCAGAGGCAGAGGGAGAAGCGAGCTCCCTGCCAAGCAAGGAGCCCGATGTGGGACTCGATCCCAGGACGCTGGGATCATGACCTGAGCCGAAGGCAGCTGCTTAACCAACTGAGCCACCCAGGTGTCCCTGGTCTCTGTCTTCTAAGTTGCGTAGAACCACCTATCCATACCTATTAGCCTCAGCCACTGTGCTCATAACCAAGTCCTTCTAGGAGGTGGTGCTCCAGAGGTGGCCCCTCCGGGAGAGGCTGTTCACCATATACGTGTGTGTTCACATTCACTGCCAAGTTTTTGTTTTGGTCACCTCTCCTGCACATTTTAATCTGGAGATGATTAGGGTCCATTCTGGGAAGGGATAAAGGGGATTAGCATTTGTGAGGTCAGCTCTGACAGTGTCCCTTTGTGCCTGGGTTCCTGACCTTGATCAACTTCTCTGGTCTGTTAATAGCGGGTGCTCTGCCATACAACCGGCACATATTTCAGTGAGCTGGAAAAGTAAGGCAAGCAAGCCTCCCCAGGCCTTTTATCTCAGGAGACGACTGCAGCAGGTGAAATGCCATTTGGATAAAGTTCTGTTAATCGGCAGCTTCCCCAGATTTTCTTGGAAGTAAGAGTGAAAGAGCATTAACCCTACCAGCATCCCAATAAGACTAACAGCAGCTACATTTACTGAATGGTCCCAGGGGGATTTGCAAGGACTGACTTTTGCACCTCGCTTCCACACTGTGGGTTATCATCATGCTTTCCAGACAGGGAGATCGGAGCTCAGAAAGGAGGTCGCTTGCCCAAAGCCACACAGCTTGTAAATGGAGGAGTCAGGATTCGAACCCCACGTCCTTCACTGGGCACCCCCCCATGACGCTGCTGCCATCTCGGGGACGAGGCTCTGAAACCCTTCTGATAGCCCGGCAAAGACTTAGTTAGTTACAGCTGAGGACTTCCTGATTCAGAAAAGGCTGGTAGACACCAAGAGAGGTGATCTGGATAATTCTGACACTTTCCCCCCATACACCAGACAGCCTTTTGCTGGGGCTTGGTTTAGGAGAAGCTGCAGTTTGTTCTGGAAGCAGGAGGTGGCCTAGTGACCTGCTCAGGCCCCAGCCCTCGGGGTTTGAGATTCTGCTTCCCTACTCGGAGATGCAAATGCAGGCTGCTGGGTCACAAGAGGGGTGCTCAGATTTCTGGGGTGAGTGCCCCTTTCGAAAAGTTAGCTATTATTTTCCTTATTTCTTTTAAAAGTGTGGAGAGAGGCTGAGATATGCAAAACAAGCCCCTTAGGACAATAAACTTGATGGGGTGTCCCCGTGTTTTTTAAAAAAAGATGGTTAAAAAATACTTTCAAAACTCAACAAAAATGCTTGCTCTTGTAGACTAAAGTTAGAAGTGCTTGAGTGGAATTTTTCTTTCTTTTCCAACTGAGTTTGTAAAAAGATGAACATGGAAGGTCTTCAAGACACTGCTTGCTCGGCTCTAAGAAGAGCCTTTTTCTGGAGACAGGGCCGGGGGCTGATAGGTGACTCAGTGGCTTCTGCTAGACCTAAGGGAGGTGTGTTCAGAGGAGTTCAGAGATGCTGATGATAACAAACCCTTGGAGAAGGCAGATCGGGGCTGCACCTTGGGGAGCGTCGACGCTCGAGCAGGCCACCCTGCGTGTCCCTTGTGGGGCAGAGGAGAAGACTGAGGCCCAGAGAGGTGGCTTCTTAAGGCCTGCTGTCTGTTCAGGGGCTAGCTGAGCCCAGGACGTGGGTGACTGAGGAAGCTTTTCACTGCCTTGAACTTCTGGAAGATGGACTCTGCCCCTGTTGTATGTGATTTTGACAGTATCTTGCTTTTGTTAAAAAGCAAGATTTGACATTTGTTAAAAAGTAGAGCTGATGGATCATGGTTTACAAATGAAAGCAGTGAGCCAGACAACAGCTCTTCCTAACTGCAAAGTTAAGAAGAGGGACCTGATGCTCAAACACGGCCTAAGGAACTGGTTCAGGGAAGCAGTTACAGAATGGAAGTCGTCTGGTTAAGGAAACACACCCACTTTCATCAAGATAGCACGTGGGCTTTTCAGAAGGCACATACCTCACGGTTGGCGCTTTCCACAAACGAGCCCCCGAACATGGCCGCCATCCACCTGCAGCTACAGATCAGCAACGGTTTGTGGGCACTGATGGCTCCATCATCCAACCTAAATGTCACATCTGCCCAGGGATTGAGGAAACGTAACCGTGAGCCAGCTTTGCTGACAGTTCTGCCCATATTCGTCAACCCACATCTCATACTCCCTCTTTCTTACCTTTACTTAGTGATTTTGTATCAACCGCCACCTCTGGAACACCCAATTCCTTCTATGTCATCCAAGGATTGGGGGTAAACATTTAAAATTACACATAAGCTCCCAACACAAATTCTCTGAACCATACAGTAACATGAAGGAGAGGAATATTTTTTCCTAACTACTATGAAAAATTTCCAAAATAAAAGACCAGTGGAAGAAACGCTATATTGTTAACATTTTGCCATGTTTAATTTAGCTGTGTGTGTGTATGGGTAGTGAATGTGTGTGTATAGGTGTATACTTTTTTAACAGATAGCATGACACTTCAAACTACTCGATCACAAGTTTTCTAAAAATAAGAACGTTTTTCTAGATAATCACATCATTTGACCATGCCTAAGACAATTAGCAACGATTCCCTAATTTCATCCAATATCTAGTTCATATTCAAAAATTTCCAACTATCTCTAAATCGTATTTATAGTTTTTTCTTTCTTTCTTTTTTTTTTTTTTAAAGACAATCGACTTGATGTTCCCCCTTGTATTTTGTCACTGTAACTTTGCATTAAGGGGAGGACGATCAATTCATTCCACTTAAGGTACACTGTTTAATTTACTGCAGGTTTGCAACACTGCTTTTCATTAGCTTTCAAGATGGCTTCTTTTTCAGGATGGTCCATGTTCAGGTAAATATTATTTATAAGCTTTAGAATTAATGAACAGACTCAGTAATCAATGACTACATGAACAGTACTAAATGTGTATTATCAGGACAAGCATCATGAACGAACGATAAGGACAAAACAGAAGTGCCCACATAAGCAGAAGTCAGCAAGGCACATTTTTACAATGAAATACACACACACACACACACACACACACACACACACACACACAGAGGGCAATTTCAGAATTTAGTATAAGTCTGCAAGCAATTGTGTGAGGACGCTGTGGGCAGCTGACTGCCTAGGTATCAAGGACAAAGAAGGGGTGAGGAAAATGTAGAAGAGCAGGGTAAAGGAGTGTGAGAAAGAGAAGGAGAGGAGTGGGCAAATGAGGCACCCCGATAGGAACGCAGACAGTTGCCCTTATCATCTCAAGGATTTTAGGGCCTAAGGGATCAGTGGAGAGTAGACTTGGTCAGGGAAAGGACACCGAAAGGGAATTGTGGGCATCAAGCTCACTGGATCTGGTTCAGGCTCAGGTGCAGGGGTAAGGTGACCTACCTTCGAGAAGCACTGTGATACCAGGACACTTGAGAGGAGAGCTTGCATGCAAATCCTGCCTCTACCGTCTACTACCTGTATAACCTGGGGCAAGTTACCTAACCTCGTTGTCCCTCAGTTTCCCCATCTGCAAAAAGGAATAATCTTTAGCCTTTAAATCTGATAAGAATGAAATAGATGGATATATGCAAGCTAGAAGGGTACATGAAAAAAATTAGCATTTATACATGTTAGTGATGGTTATTCTCTGCCCTACTCATGTATGGCTAATGTTTAATAAAACACAACCAAGGGGATCGATGATTTTACTGTTGGACCCACTTACCTGAGAATGTCCCTTTGCTGAGACACTCTTTTATCCGATTGGCCTTCCGGACATGAAACGCTTTCGTAATCTCCTGGTTCATGAAGGCTTCCTTGTTCATGATGTTTTCCACCATCATCCTCAAATCAAACATCTCTAGAACCTCCGCAATCTGAGCCAGGCCCACCAAGTCCTTCTCCTTTTCATCCAGTTGTCCCGTGTACAGAAATTGCAGCAGGGTCCGGAAAGGGCCTGGCTGGACGGAGGAGTCCATCCTGACCACGGTGATGGGGCCCACCCGCTTTGAAACGGGATTGACTTGCATCTCCTTGTGCATGCCGACGAACCCCTTGCTCCAGCCTGACAAAGTCTGCGTCTCTGGAATCGAGCTCTCGCCTTCCAGCCCCGGACTCTCCTGCTGGGACAGGTTCTGGCTTGAGGACTTCCACTGATTGGTCTGAGGGGTCCTGGGCACGACTTCCTCCCTCTCTTCGTCGGGATCAAGGCTCCAAGCCCGCCCCTGGACATCCCTGCTCTGCTTCTCCTTCTCACCAACTCCTTCACTCCCATTTGGGGCTTCTTCACATTCCATTAAAAAAAGATCATAAAATTTGGAAGAGGAGGTAGCGAGGTAAATTCGATGTGCAAAGATGCGCTCCTGGTCCTGAAGGACGAACAGGACATCGGCACACAGAGGATTGTCCAGTAAACAGGCAGCTTCGCTCGTCCCCGTGGTGGGACATTCTGGAACTCTGATGACCGGTGGAGGGGCTTTTGGAGGTAGGAATGGTGCCTGAAGTAAAGGTTTCTGAACTTTCTTTAGGTGGGATTTCCAGAACTGCAGGTGTCTGCGAGAAATCAGCGCTGCTCGGATTGCGTTGTCAAACACATCCTTGATGCCGAACTGGTCAAAGACACTTGTCTCGTAGTATGGTATGCCGAGTTCCTTCGCAACCTCCCGGCCTTTTTCAGGGGGCAGAATATCCCCTCTCTTTATGGGCCTAGAATGGAGGATTTAAAAAGTTACAATCGGCCTCATTTTAGGGAAAAAACGGTAATGAGGGCCTACCAAAGCACCTAATAGAACTGAATCCTTAAAGTCCTCTGCAGGTGGCTCGGTCCTTAAGCGTCTGCCTTTGGCTCAGGTCAGAACCCCAGGTCCTGGGATCGAGCCCCACACTGGGCTCCCTGCTCAGCGGGAAACCTAGTTCTCTCTCTCCCAACTCCCCCTGCTTGTGTTCCCTCTCTCACTCTCTCTCTCTCTCTCTGTCAAATAAATAAATAAAATCTTTAAAAAATACATATTAAAAAAAAAAGTCCTGTGCAGGCCTTTTTTTTTTTTTTAAAGATTTTATTTATTCATTTGAGAGAAAGAGTATTAGTGGTATGGGAAGAGCAGAGGGACAGGGAGAAGCAGACTCCCCCCCGAGCAGGGAGCCTGACATAGGGTTGTATCCCAGGACCCTGGGATCATGACCTGAGCCAAAGGCAGCCATTTAACCAACTGAGCCACCCAAGCACCACCCCGCCCCCCTTGCAGGCTTTCAATAAGGCTCTGGAAAATCTATCAACCTCAAGTCTTCCAAATCGAAAGGACTTAAGTCTGCAGGAAAAAAAAAAATGCTTTCAGTAGTAACTACGGTAACTGAAGTATCAGCCATATTTACTAGCTATATGATCCTGGGCAAGGTACTTAAACTCTTTAAGCCTTGAGTTTCCCACTGGTGAAACAGGAATAATAATAGTAAATACCTACGTTTTAAAGGACTCCTGAGAAGCTGAAATGAGATAATATGTTCAGCCTGGCACCTGGCCCACGGTTAGGACCTGACAAATATCAGCCATTACCACAGTCACCACCCTCGCCACCTTCATCTTGGTCACCGGCACCTTATGCTTCCATTTCGCGTTATAACCTTACAACGAATCCATATGCTTTTTCTCATTTGAGTCTCACAATAACCCTGTGGGGGCAATTTTCATTCACCTTCTGAAGAAACCGAGGCAGGGAGTTTTAAGGTTTTGCCTTGGGTCACATTTGCAAGTTGTCGAGAGACCTCTGCCAAACGAGAGTCTAGAACCCTGTAGCTCTAGACTGGTGAAATGGTCCACATCCAATAGCCCAGTAAGTCCCTTCCATCACATCTGCGAGCCTCCTTTCATGTCTAACTGATCCTCTTCTCTTCCTCCTCTGTACTCAGTCGCACCCTCAACTTCTTTCGCTTGGACTAGTGCATTAGCCTCTTCCCTGCCTGTCTTCAGATTCTCCACCTTTTAGGCCAGAGTGCTCACTGCTGCAGGAAAAATCCTTACATAACACAAGTAGGACTTGAAGCTGTAATTCTTTTTCAAGATTTCCTCTGGTTGCACAAAGCCCATGGAACACAGGCTATGCCCTTTAGGCTGGCACACAAGGCCCATTACAATCTAATCAAATCCAGGGAGGCGAAACTTCTGGAACTAGTGTAAGTGAATAGTGCCATGACTGTGGCATAACACAGTAAAAGGCAGATTCTGGAATGTGGGCAAGATATGATCTACTCTTCACAAACACACTCTTGATTCTGAGACATACTGTCAGGAATGGATCTTCCCAGGTACATATTTGGCTTTCAAAACCAAAAGTCATGTGTGTGACAGGTGCTGATCTTAGGAGAAATATAGTACCGGTTAGACTTTGGATTTGAAGACCTGGATGGAACACAAAGGAAAAATGGTAGGGTGTTGTAAAGGCGGCCGCCGGGATTAACTTCAACATATGCTCCTCTGAGCATTTTGGGTTCCTGGCTCCTAGGACTGACCTGAAAATCACTAACTGGTGACACTCTTCAAGGCCCAGTTCAAATGTCACCTCCTTTATGAAATCTCAGAGCCGCTCTAGAGAAGGGACTGTTCCCTCTGCGTCCTCTAGCACCCCTAACTCTCCTCTAGTCCTCTGGTCTCCTCCAGTCTGTGGTTGTGAGGACTGATTATCTTAGCCGATTCTTTCCCATGGAAAGTTCTGGATGCCAGAGGCATTCTCTTTCACTGTGAGTCCCCCACCCCCGGCCCCAACGTGGCTTCTTACATGCAATGCCTAGTCCACCCATTTAACAGAGGGACTGTGAAAACCCAACATGCAACATTTTCCGAAAATTTATCTGAAATGCCCTAAGAACGTCAGAAATTGTCTAAAGAAAGCATTGTTTGCTTTTGCTGTGAGAGTATAAAAAGCTTTCTACACAAAATTTTTCTAATTAGCCTATTAGGCAAACAACAAAGGAGGGTATTAATATCAACATTTTGGGGCTCTTCAGCAACAAATGTTATAAAACACAAGATATATATAAAATTATTTTTTATGAAGGGACTAGGGAGGGAGCATGGATTTTTAAAAACTCTTATTTCCCCCTAAAACTGGCATTCCACATTTTGTACAGAGTCAAACAAATCCTCCTTCATGCTGATTTTTAAACTTGTGGCACTTTAAAAACATAACTACTAGAGACATTTAAAACACAGTGTTGCTGTTTTGCAACTATAGGTCCACATGACTTTTAAAAACTAGACACTGCCATTTTGAGAATGAAATATTCTCAAAGGTTGGACTGAGGAAAACGAGAGGACTGAAAACACTCAGATGTGTATATTTGCAAGAACCTGATATTCCTGGGGCCAGAAACTGTGGCTCATCATTCTGGACATTCATTAACTTTAATAATCATAATATCAAGAATGGCATTATTATGAGTAGCCCATGTTTTGTTTAATGTTTTACAAACTTCAAGGCCCTTTTATTCACCCCATGTCACTAGCTGGAGAATTCACTTCCAACACTGGTCCACCATTTTACAAAAATGGGTTCCTTACCTACGAGGGGATGGTAAGCCAGAGAAGGGCCAGGATTAATGAGCTAACTTAAAGCACGTGGTTGATTGATGGGGTCCCACCACCAATGCAATCCTAGACTGCAGAGACATCTGTTACCTCTAAATTTTAATTTGACCAGCATAGCGAAACACGGAGTCCCTTGGCTTACCTGGCTAAAGGGCGTCTGGCTCGATTAACAGCTTCAAGATCAGCATAGCGGAGATCTAGCTGGCAGCCAACTAGGACAACAGGTGTGCGAGGGCAAAAGTGCTTGATTTCTTGATACCACATGGTTTTCACATGATTTAGGGAATTGGGATTAGCGATCGAAAAACAGAGGACCACAACATCAGACCTAAAAGGAAATCACAGAAGAAGCTGTATTGCCTTCTCACTTTTCCTTCTCTTTTATCATTATGGTTCCTCCCTTCTCCACCCCGCCCCCTGCCAATCCATCTAAGGCCATATCATGTCACAATAAAACAAAACAAAACGAAAACCATGATATTAAAATACGTCTCGGAGTCATGCACACAGCCTGAGAAGCCCCCACATTCCGGTACCAACACAGCCTGAGTTTATTGTCATATCGCACTGCGGAACGCCTACATATCGCGAGTTTTCTGATGATGTTATTTTGCACTACAGATGATTACCCAAACTCGATTCGGTCCTGGAGCCACAACATGCGGAACTATTTCTGTTCGCCACAAGAAATAGTTGCGAGATAAAATAAAACAATAAAAACGACCTTTTACCCGTTTAAACGTAAACGTAAAGGCGATGATGAGTCGACCCAATGAGATAAAGCAAACAGTTTAAACATTACTGAGAACAGAACAGGTCTTCGCAGTCCAGGGTCAGCAGATACACAGAAGGATTTCTGCCCTTCTTCCCACTTAAGCACACATGTAGAGAGCACAACCACTTATCTGTTTCTGGAAAGAAAATGTCCTGAATTTGCGGGGATTTTGACTCCTTACTAGGGATATGGCAAGAAGGTCAGATTTAACAGAAAGCCAGCAAGAGTCAGGTGCATGACTAATATGAGAATGTCGGAAGCAGATTTCTCAAATGTTGTATGTGACACACAGCAGGTACGTGGGGAAAGGAAGAAAGTACTTTAGAGTCAATTTTGACAGAAGGATCTTCTATTTTCATATAATAACTTACCATTCTCGAAGCCAAAGAACCGTTTTACAAAACAGTTGTTCAATGATGGTGTTTGACAGCTGCTAAAAGGTATTTTAATAAGAATTATAAACCAATCATTCTAGGTTAAAATATGCTGAAAGGTATTTTAATAAGAATTATAGGGACGCCTGGGTGGCTCAGTTGGTTAAGCGGCTGCCTTCGGCTCAGGTCATGATCCCGGCATCCTGGGATCGAGTCCCACATCGGGCTCCTTGCTCAACAGGGAGCCTGCTTCTCCCTCTGCCTCTGGCTGCCACTCTGTCTGCCTGAGCTTGTGCACGCGCTCTCTCTCTCTCTAATAAATAAATAAATAAAATCTTAAAAAAAAATAAAAAAAATTATTATAAACCAATCATTCTAGGTTAAAATATGCTGAATGGTGACTTTGAAAACGTTGAGGCAGAAGAATATAAAGAATAGGAAAAATTATGCCCAAGGATTCAAGACTATCTTGCAGCTACATTCAGAAATGAGCTTTTACAATTTTATTAGATGTTAATTTATTGCCTTTATTGTTTATGTAATGAGAAGAATCAAGTCGATGAATCGAAACACCTTCTTTTTAAATCATTAATGAGATCTCTCCCCTACATATCAATGGAGACAAACAAATATATCCAGGCAACCATAAAATTTCTAAAAATAATCATTTGCAATGCAGAAAACTGCAGGGTGCTTACATTAAATGTAATTCACAAGCTGAATCTTTAAATTTATATCCCAGAAAAACTGCATCAGACCCTAGCAAACAGAGGGGAAAATCCCGAGATTAAAATATTTACAAATTATCAAAGAGGACCTTGGACTCAAAGTGGAGGAATGTTTAGAATGCATGTTTAGAATGTCCTTGAAATAGATATTATCAGAGACTCGTAGACACTGGAAAATATATTATGTGTAAAAATATGCATAAATATATAAATGAAAGGGAAACATGTCTTGTCTGTGGGATTCTGATTTAGTTAGTGGAATATTCTGTGCACAGCCTTACTTCTAATCAGCATCAATAACGGTACCCGGGAAAGCCAACACCACTTTGAATTTTACATTTTTTAGGAGCTGAGTTTTCTATTATTCATAATCCTATTTATATAGGATATCTGATGCAGCTCCTCTCTAAGCTTCATCCCGATCCTAAAACAAAGCCACCATGAATTTTGGCAGAGATTAACCTGGCATTCTGTGAGGTTCAATATTATAGAGAAGGAATTGAGGAAATGTATCCAGCACCTAAATGTGGAAGAGTATGTACATGCATAATATTGTTCTAATTGGTGCCCATTTCCATACTGAAGCACATGGCTATACAGGAACTATTCTCAAAGCTTAGTTTACATGACAGACATGTAGCTAAATGTCAATTCTGTTATCTAATTTTATGATACAGCGTGTGAGGTTTTGAAATCAGAGCTGGCTCCGTTGCCAAGGTTACCATGATAACACTCAAGCCACTGAACACATACTGGTTACTATTCCGCTGACCTGTAAACAAGTACAGACAGGACCTTGGGGGTTGGAAAAAATGGAATCTCTTGATGATAGTCGCTTAATGCCATCACACAATACAGGTCCGGAGGGCCCAAGCTCTAACTGTGTCACATCAATATCTCAATGCATGAAATGCTGTTGGAAAGCTGGAAAAATAATTCGATGTTCCGTAAATATTTTGCCTCAAAAGGATAACAGTTAAAGAGAAGAGGTTGTACTGGGAGCCATACTACCTCTGAAGCTAGAATAACTTACTGGATCGAAATTCTATTTGTGTCCTTGGAATAAAGTTTTACTTTTTTCCTTTTATTAATGCACATTTAGGGGCTAGGAGACTGTATCACCACTGTTGTACACTAAAAACAGTTAAAAAGTAAGATCCTATTTTTTTTTTTTACTTTATTTAAGCTTTATTTAAACATATGATGTAACCCCACCACCCTCACCCAACCCCTCTTAATGTCATAAAACAAACTGAGGGGGGTGGGGGTAAGATCCTATTTTACCTACCAACTTGCTTCAGTGTCTTTGTTGATCTCAATACAAATGCAAGTGAAGGAAACGTTATATAGCAGTTAGGGAGAATCCCATTCTTCAGGCCTGCCCTAACAATGCAGTACTCTGACCCTGGCTTTAACCGAAAGGCTGGAAATCAATGGATGTGGTGATGGATGGAGTGATGGAAAGATGCTGTTTGACACATTCCTCCTTAGCCCAATATTCTTTTCGGACCCCAAACTCTTCACAGAGCAGGATCCTCTGTGATATAAACACCTATACAATCAAGTAACTATTTTGAGAATGCCACGTATTCCCTCTAGATTTTGAGCCGCTTTTCTATCTAGTCAAGGAAGGCACGAGACCTGCAGCTAAGAATATCTCCAGCTTTAGGCAGGATTCCAAGGAACAAGAGATATTAAATAACTTTTAATCAAAACATTCATTCCTGTGTGGAGACTGTTCAGTGTCTGACACAAGCTCATGTTTAAAAATGCCATGCCTATGAAAGATAAAAAGAAAAAGGCAGGTTCTAGCATTTCCACTCTGTGGCTCTGTTATATCTCTTTACTTGGAAGGGCTGAGTTTAAAAATAATTGGGAGGGGGAGGTGTGATGAGGACATTCTCACATACTATGCAGCAGGGTTAGCCCAGAAATGACCTCAGGGTTCCTATTTCAGCTGTAAAAAGAATCTGATAGGGTTTAAATGGCGTCCTACAGCTATTTGGAATAGAAAGCACAAGAATTTGAAAACGCAGAAGCAAAGCACAGAGTAGACAAAACTCTGAACTCCAGAACTCAAATATCGAGAAGGGGTAGGAAGATGTTTAGATTTTTTTTTTTTTTTGACCCAGCTAAGTGGCTTTTTAAAAGAAAGCCAGGATTACAAAGGATTTAAGAGGGCAGGGTCTCAGTTGCTTACCTATGGAATATTTATTTTGGGGGAGAAAAATGTAATTTCTTTTCCTTAAGGGGAAGATATTAATAGAAAAGTCTCACTATGGTACTAGCACATCAAGTAATGCCCATGGAGTAATGTTTTGATTAGTTAAGTAAAAAAGAATCCAAAGTAAACCTCTGTGTTGAAACAATTGTGACTCTCTCTTCAGAGAAGGGTGGGAGGTGGGGAGGGGATCAGAGAGGGCCCGAGTCAGCCAAAAATGCTTGAGCTGATAAAGCCAACCTCTGTTGTATCTGTTTTTCTTCAGATATTAAACAAACAAGACAGCGTGTTTTTTCAGTTATCTTTCAAGGAGACCATGGGCCAGAGAGAGCATGTAAAAAATTGGCAAAGGAGTCTGTGCAAAGTTGGGAGCAATCTCTGTCGATGGATGCAAGAAAAAAGTCTGAAAACAGTTAATCTTACTCATATATCTCGGGTCAACCTAGATTTAAAACAGCAAAGGCCATACAAGTTCCCTGGGCCTATCTTTATAATGTCTACAGTGAAATATAGCAAACATGGTGGGGAAAAGGTCAGAGAAGCAACCAGAATGTAAACTGCTCTTCCAATGTAAAATACCAAACTCATCCTTTGAAGAAGTGGTTGAAAATGGGTAGACAATCGCTCTAACACTGCATTGTTCAGAATGGATTTCCCAAGTTCCTTTCTATCACAGAAGCGTTCTTATCTTCTTGGTTCATTTCGCCTTTCCTAGTCCCATCCACCTTGCCACCACTGTCCGGCCCGGGAGCTGCTGTGGGCCTTGTGTTGTCTTATCTGGCTAAAGTGAAGTGAAGGAAAAAAATTTCCAAATTATCCTTTATCTAAGAGCCTAACCTTAGGCGAATCTGATAGGCCACTGTGAAGGTTCCTTGGTTCCAGCTCATCCTGCAGATAGTTGTGAGTGTGACAGCCAAATGCCCTTCTCCCATGGCCAGTTCTGGTCCTGTCTCTTGCTGATGCATACTTGGTGACCAAGAGTAAACCAACAGTTCTATTCATTTGAGTTTCACTTGGAAGTATATCCTTGTTAACATAACCTTTGAAGTCTTGCTATGGTAGGGCCCTACCTCTTTACACGTCAGTACTGCCTGCCATTTCTTTTTTGTTTAGTAGAGACTCCTATATCCTTCATCTTGGTAGAGATCATGATCATGTTTTAATGGGCTTCTTTTCCTTTGTCAGTGTGCACAGGTCCCCTTCGGGCCAAGATTCAAGTAGGAGTCCCTGACCTCCCCCATTGGGACTTCAAGCTTCCTTCTCCCCCTGGAACCTAGGTAGGTTCTTTACAGAAACATTTTCAAAACCATTCATGTCAACAACACACCTTTCATGCATATAGTCTGACAGCGCTATGCAAACAGATCAAAACAGCACAAAACAGCTGGGAGCATGGCAGAGAGAGGGAATGTGTCACACGTGGCTTTGGAGAGTTTTAGTAGGGAAGCAGCCCGGTGTGTATGAGATGCAGAGGGAGTTGTCAGTGATCGGTGAACATAACCATTGGGAGATGAATGGCTCTGTAAGCTCATACTCATGGAAGATGGAGAGGTCTGTAGGGGAGCGCCTGGCAGGGGATCTGGGGAGAGCAGGGCAGTACCATGCAGTGCCCTGATGTGAGCAGAGAAATCAAGTCAATACTTTACCAATAGCAGTGAGGCTTCTTAAGTACAGATGTTATGTGGGGAAAACTGTCAAAACACCCTGCAATATATCCAGATTTGGGAGTGATTAGCATGCGTGACTATTTCTCCCAAGCCCATAACTGCATGTTTAGTAGGAAGCAACATTTTAAACCAGTCTACCCCCACCCTCCAAAACTGAGGCCAGAGCAATGCATGCTCTTAAGGGCAGAAAAGCCAGATCAACGTCCCACCAACGGCACCAAACCCTGAGACAAATAAAATTTGAGTCTTCAAAATGGTTGGTTCTTCGATCATGATACAAATATCATGGGGGACAGTGATCCTGCTACAGAAGGTCCTGGGCTATCATCCAATAGAAAGGGGCTGTTTTTCACTCAACATCCCATTTTCTCGGCTTAGCAGTCCATGCTCCCTGTAGGATATTCTTACATCTCACACAATCATCAGAAAAAGTTGAATGCATGTGAAATTGGGTGAAGCACAAGTAATTTATTAGAAGAAATAGTTTAAGCAATCTTATTTAACTCCTGGTCAATGAGAGCAAGAAGCACTGACATAAAGAAGGCTTGCTTAATAGGAGAAGGTGAAATTGTGGCAATAAATTCCCTCCCCAAACCGCCTCTCATTCTCATTCCTCTTTGGCTTTCCCTGAAGCTAAATGACCGAGGAACTTTCCATACTCTTCACTTTTTCTCCTGAGAGCAAGATTAGCTGTAGATAGAAGCAAGCCTCCATGTCAACCTGAATGCCAAATGCGAGGTCTCTGGGATTAACCTCCCTGACTCTTTTGAAACAAATGTGACTAGCAAGATCATTCCACCAGAATACGAAAGGGAGTTTACCCAGACCTCTCAGCAATCCTCCTTGAATCAATAAAGGCACAAGGACTTGTAAAGTCACTTATCCAACAGCAATAAACAATCATTCAATCACCTCATCCAGCAACATTAACTGATAATGTACTATAGACTGGGTACTCTCCTAGACATTGACATTACAGCAACTAGTTAAAGACACAAATCACTGTCCTTGTGCTTATCTTCATGCTCATATTCTAGAGGGAAACAGAGACAACAAGCAAGAAGAATATGTAAACTATGTGGTGTGTCAGGTAGTGACAAGTGACAAACAGGAAATATAGCAGGGAAGGGGGACAGAAATATTAGGGAGCAGAAGATGCTTCTGGACTGCAGTGACCAGGGAGGGCCTCACTGAGCAGAAGACATTTCAATAAAGACCTGAGGGAAGTGAGGGAGCTAACATGCTGCTATTTGGAGGGAGAATACTGTGGAAAAGGAAAGAGCTAGTGCAAAGGTCCTGAGGCAGGTTGTCTCCCTTAGGATGGGGCAGGGGGAAGCAGGAGCTGAGCTTGGAGATATTGCTGGACAGAGGTAGGTAGGTTCTCATGGTATCTGGCTCTTCCTTTGAATGAACTGGTGAACTGTTTGGGGTTGTTGAGCAAAATGACATGATATAATCTACATTTCAACTGCTATAATGAGAACTAATTGGTGGTGGTGGAGGGAAGGGGAACTATCAGGGATGAAAAGGCAGAAGGATGGGACCAGTGAAAAGGTAACAAACCTGAGAGATGATATGACTTTGGCCTGGGGGCAGCTGTAGGTGGTGAGAACTGGTCGTCGCAGTCCATATATACGTGTGGGGTGGTGGGGTGCAGTGGGGGAGCTGGCAGGGTTTGCTCAGGGGCCGAGAGTGAGATACAAGCAAGAGGAATCAAGAATGGTGCCAGAGTGCTGGTCCCAAGCAGTCCTCTCTTCCCTGTTCCTGGTATCGACCCACGCTGAAGTCCAGCGTTGCTAATACTGAATTGTACTCATCTGTTGCTGTCTTCCCCGGGGTGGACAGAGAGTTTCGTCTTCAGGGAGTCTGTCCTGTTCCTATTAGCTCCTCTCTCCCATTGTGTGCCACATTGTTTTGACAAAAGAGGCCCCCCATGACTGTTTAGAGAATAAAAAGGCCTTATAGGTAACGAAGGATAAAAGATGTAAATGCAAATGTGTCCGCAGTCCTAAAGTCTAAAGGAAATGAGGTGAGGCCCCAAATAAGTCAGTTAAGAAATACATTAGGGTCTTGATAAAGAGTGAAAACAGTTTGTGAGCTATTGTATTTCTTCAGACAATTAGGGCTGAAAGCCATGTGATATCTCTGGTATACAGCAGAGATTAACCAGTTAATATGTATTTTTTAATTCTTGGAATTTATCTAAAAAATCCGTTTACCCCACCTAATCGGATGCTTTCATAACACCAAGATAATAATGGATGAATGATCTCTTCATGGAATTAGATTATCTCTAGAAGCAAAGGAAGTGTAAAGAAGCAGGTCAGTTACTTTTAGTAAGTACCACAGAATTCAGGCTGAAGGGAGCACCCTCCATTTCACAGCCCATCTTGTTTTTTATTTTTTTAAGATTTTATTTAGTTATTTGAGAGAGAGAGAGAGAGAGTGTGCACGGGAGCACAAGCAGGGGGAGGGGCAAAGGGAGAAGCTGACTCCCCACTGAGCAGGGAGCCCAGTTTGGGGTTTGATCAAAGGAACATGACCTGATCCAAAGGCAGACGTTTAGCCAACTGAGCCACCCAGGTGCCCTGACCATCTTGTTTAAAAAAAAAAACAAAACACAGCAAAACAAAAACAAACAAACAAACAAACAATTCATAAAATAAATAGCCAAGATGATAAGTTGAAAAGACAATTTGCTAATTTGCTTTATCTTTCTGTAGTTCAGCACTTTGTCCTTCTGACTATATTCTCTAGGTTGGGGACATGGGAGTTCCAGGGAGAGAATAAAGTGGTGGAATGATTTTGGACACCTAATGAATGGCCAAAATTTTTTAAAAGTTACTGATGGGATTGTTGATAAAATGCATTAAGAAAAATATCTGTGAAAATGTCCTATGAACTTTACAGTACCAATTATTGTCAGACAAATATGATTATGGGTTCCAAAGTCACCAAGGATATATCTCGTATGTTGCAGCTAGGAAGAATGACAGAACATTCTCATCAAGAGAGGTTTTCCTTTTGGCTTCCCAGCTCGTGTCCTTTATTGAAACATAACTGCTGAAAGCTAGTGATAGAATTATCCCCTGAAGACACTGCAGAATTACTCAACAGTCTCTTTCTTCTTACCACTTAATTTAAAGGAGAAAACTATATGGGCTGAAATATATTTCCTCATCAGAATATTCCAATAAAGAAACACCACAACCTGGGGCGCACCTGGGTGGCTCAGATGGTTAAGAGTCTGCTTTCGGCTCAGGTCATGATGTCCAGGTCCTGGGATCCAGCCTCACGTCAGACTCCCAGCTCAGTGGAGAGTCTGCTTCTGCCTCTCCCCCTGCTTGTGCTTGCTCTCTCTCTCTCAAATGAACAAAATCTTAAAAAAAAAATGTAAAAAAAAAAAAGAAAGAAAGAAAGAAACACCACAAACTTAGCTATTATTTGACCCGACTTGTCAAGCTTGCAGTTAAGAAGTAATAGAAAAAAGGTAAAAAGAAGACCGAATGCAAGACATTAATATATTGAACAATGCATATGTCCCTTATTCTCTTTACCGGACTCCGTGGCTTCATTGTTATGTTTCTATGGCAACCTGTGGGGCCATCAGTGCTTTTCAGAACCACAAGGGGCTGTCTTTCCCAGCCTTGTGAACAGTGTTTGGGGAGCAGCCAGCATCCTTCCAGGTCCTGGAACATGAGTGACCCCAGCCATCAATCAAGCCTTGTTGCTATCTCATTTGGCAATACTGTTTCCCAAGGACAAATTCATCCTAGGGATAGGGCTCGGTTGGACCAAGAAATCCTGGCTTTCTGATGCTTTGCCTTCTGGTCACCATACAAGATACACCAGTTCAGAGCAGGAAGGACAGTGTGGGACAGCAGGCCAAGGGTGGTACAGAGCGTGGCACATTTTTCTGAGTGCTGGAGGATCTGGCCTCACTGCAATCCTGGGCTTGTGTGTTTTGGTGCAGAATCTATACATTTCCACCACGTTTAAGTGTTTGAATTGTTTGTATGTCTTGAGCAGAATGCATTTTTGTTTATTTATTTTGGATAAGCACAAAGCAGTAATAATCCACCTTCAATTCTTCTAGTTAATGTCCTCACCATTGGGCAAATGGATTTAAGGTATTTAAATAAATAAATATACTAAAAAATGATGCTTATAAGGATCTTGGAAATGACATTCAGAAAGGAAACCTACAATTGGAAAATCGTTAGTATTAATACATATAATTTTCTGTTTAAGAAAACTCATTCAGGGGCACCTGGGTGGCTTAGTCAGTTGAGCATCTGTCTTCAGTTCAGGTCATGAACCCAGGGTGCTGGGATTGAGCCCCGGGTGGGCTCCCTGCTAAGCGGGGAGTCTGCTTCTCCTGCTCCCTCTACCTTCCCTGCCTTCCCTCCCCACTCCCCTACCCTTTGTGCTTGCGTGCTCTCTCTCTCTCTCAAATAAATAAATAAAATATTTTTAACAAAGGATACTCATTCAAGCAAGGCTGTATGAAAAGAATTTACAAATCTAAAAATTTGGGGGGAAAATGTGGTTTTGGGGAGGTGGCTCAGTGTACCTCCCTCCTTTTTTTCCTGCCTCACAGCCCATCTTTTCATTTCCTAATCCATTAAGGAGAGGCTAGGCACAAATTTTCCATTCCTATCACCCTCACCGTGGTCCATGGTTTGTGCTTCTTACTATAAAAAAGTGCAAATATAAAATTCAACGAGTGAAACAGTTTGGAGTTTGTGACAGTGATATTTCCTTGTAAATACCTCATAGGATCCTGTCATGTGTAAGACTGATTGATAGATTCATGCAGGAATTCATCTAACATTTATGAAGCTCCTCCTCTGTGCCAGGCCCCCAGCACTGGAGACAACAGAGTAAACAGACAAAATTCCTGTCTTACAGATACCAGGAGATAAGGGCAACAGAAGAAGATGATGAAGGAGCCAATTTTCAAATAGTATGATTATGGCTATGCTAGAGATTTGCCAGGGTGTCCTATGGAACATAAAGGAGACACATTTCACCTGGATTCTAGAGGGGACAGGGAAGGGGAGAGAGTATGAAGGGGACTCGTGGGAGTTTGTGACCCTTGTCCTAAACTCTTAGAAGAGTTGTGATAATTAACTAGGTAACGAATAGGTGGGCAGGGGTGTGATTTCTAGGTGGATGTAATGCACGTTTGTGGGTCTACCGGCCAC
This sequence comes from Taxidea taxus jeffersonii, assembly GCA_003697995.1. Classification (NCBI taxonomy): domain Eukaryota; kingdom Metazoa; phylum Chordata; class Mammalia; order Carnivora; family Mustelidae; genus Taxidea; species Taxidea taxus. Next base: position 18,667 of record RCUC01129110.1, read on the forward strand.
AGAGAACACAGAACAGCGAATATTGTTATGTCTGGAGCAAGAGATGAGCCTGGGAAGGCAGGCTGGGCCTGGATCCAGAGAAACAAAGGGGTGTGGGGCCTCACAACCAAACGGGTAGCGACCTCACCCAGGAGAAGGACACTCCTGGCCCACCTCTGCACCCAATTCTCAGCCAGGGGGACTGAGTACGAAAGGGACAAGATCATTTGTATACTCTCACAGGTTATCATTGCATTCCCCAGTTCCAGAAGGAACCAAGCACAAAAGCCTACATTGTTATTATTTGAGTGAGAAATGGAGAAACAGGAAACTTTCAGGGAATGCGAAGTCCTCTATTAGGTTATCTCAGGGTACCTTGGCCAATGTATCTTCTTAGAAAAAGATACAAACACAACCACAGCCAAAGACATAGGCCCTTTGGTCAGACTGATCCACATGGTTGAGGGCTTATCTCTGGGAAAAGGGAGTCAGCATGATTTGGGGAAAATTTGATAGTGTTCCATCACTGAGCTTTGAGATTCTAGAACCATCCCATTTCTCACAGTCATCTGTTCAGGATTTGGTCCCATTTCCCCCCTCTATGTTCACACAAATGATTTGTATTTTCAATGTGAATTAACTTTAAGTTCTATAAATAATGAAAACATATATTGTCTACCATGCACATTTCATAGATTACTTTGACGGCCCATAAAAATATTTTTATTTAAAAATATTTGAGATATAATTTAAATACAATAAACTTTGCAGACTTAAAGTGTTTGGCTTGATTAGTTCTGACATACATATGCACTCAATACTCTCATCCCAATCAAAATAACAAACATTTCCATCACCTCCAAAGTTTCCTTGTGTCCCTTTATAATCCATCCCCCCCCCCCTTTTATAGGCAACCAGTGATCTACTGTCACCATGGATTGCATTTTCCAGAATGTTATAGAAATGGAATCACACAGTATGTGCTCTTTTCCTAGTTTCCTTCACTCGAAAGCTCTGTCTCTAATCTTTAAGAGATTGCTCCCTTTTGGCTGAGGTTCAGTAAAGAGCATGATAATCAAGATGATCCCATGGCAGTGTGTAACAAAGCATGGCCTGAGGACCACCTGCTTTATAATCATCCAGGGATCAGCTAAAATTTGCTGACTTACCTCTCTGTAGAACTCTGACATCGGAACAACCAGCACGGGTAGACCTGCTCAAACCTGCAGTTTAGTCCGACCTCCTGGGGAACAACTCTTCTTGTTCCTTGGTCCAGCTAGCTATTTTTCCAAGTCTTTCTACTTCTTTCTTTTCTTCCTTTTCTTTCCTCCCTCCCTCCCTCTCTCTCTCCCTCCCTTTCTTTCTTCCCTTCCTTCCTTTTAGTAGTGGCTGAGGAACACCCACACGCACAGAAGGCTTGAACTTACCACCCCGAGGTCAAGACCTGAGCTGAGATGAATTGTCAGATGCTTAACCGACTGAGCCAGTCAGGCACCCCCTTTCTCCTGTTTTCTATAACCTGGGCAAATCTTAATTCTTTAGGCCACAACAGTACACAGGACTAAATAGCTTTAGGACAGAGGTTGCAATAGCTTCTCTAGATCCTTTGGTGCCCACATTTAGAAGTGCGGTGTGGGTTACTTTTCCATATAGTATCACATTGTGAACTTTCCTCCTCTTGCTGCTTTGCTGCCTGTTTCTCGAGTCCCCCATCTGGGCAGGACTCAGTTGAAGAGGGTCTTGAGAGTGAGCAGGATGCTTTTATCTCAGATGGAAAATTCAATGAAGTACTAAAAAACTCTGTAATCCAGATGCCTGCTTTATTTTTTTGAAAAATAAAGCAAAAGAAAAAAATCCATGGTGAATAAAGTATCAAAACTTTAAATAAAGTCAGGACTAGTAATAGTGCCATGCTGAACCCTACCAAGATTAAAAGAAAAAAAAATCAGGTCACAGACCTGTACCCCTGGGGCTAATAATACATTATATGTTAATAAAAAAACAAAAAATTAAAAAAAATCAGGGATCCTATCTTTTAAAAGTTATTACTATTTATATTTTATGCCCAAGGTGAGTGCCTTATTGCCTCAGCTTAGTCTTGGCCCAGGCCCACCTCCACTTGGTAGATTTCACAGTCCAACAGGATGAAATCACCATCTGAACGTTACTTCTGGCCCAGCATTTATAACCTGCCGTGGACAAGAGGAGTTAATTCAAAACACTCTTTCTAGACATATTAGATGCTTCCTACTTTTCCCCTTGCCATTAACCACAAGTACAGCCAATCTTAGACAAAGACATAAACACTGGTCACCCATAGTCCTGAATTTTTAAAAGAGCCTCAACCGAGCATTCAAAATGGGAGGTATTCATGGTGTACTTGATTTCATGTGCCTTCACTGTGAAACCAGACCTATCTTATCTAGATAGACACACACAAACCATGGCTCTGATTAATGCTGTCATCTAAAACACATACCGTACCTCTCACAGGAACTGACAACATTTGAGAAAAATCAGCGTGAAAGAATAATCTGCATTAATCAATGAGTTCCAGCTGAACAGAAAATGTGCCCAGAAACTGCAGGTGTAAGGGCAAGGTTCTGGATATGTTAGTTAAATTTTTAGGGGAGAGCATGCCGTCTAAAGTGCCCAGGGCTGCTCTTCCCTTTCAAAGAGCTTACTTGGATGTACCATTTTTACTGAAAGTGAGATCACTCCTGTTTAGCTATTTAAAGAAATAAGCTGTTTGTTATGTATTAAAGAACTGAAGAGGCACAATGGCATATTAGAGCTGGTGGCTGATGGGAGAACGCTGGTCTTCCCTGTCCACACAGAACAGCATAAACATCAGCCTGAACTAGGAGTGCCCTTAAGATGAGTTGGTCCTCATTACCATTTCCAGCCACAACATGGTGGAGAGGGAAGATGCGGGCTCTGTAGTCAGACAGAACTCACAGGAAAAGTTCCAGACTACTCTTTCCTAGCTGACTGACCTTGGCCCCATTCTGCGTCTGTCTGCTCAACTGTGAAATGAGCCTACTTTGCAGGGTCACCACAGGGTCACTTTGCAGGGTCACCACAAGAATGAAGTGGCGGAGCACTGGGCACAGGCCGGGATCACAGGAAGCCTCGCTGCTGTTTATCCCTAACTTCCAGCCTCACAGGCTTTAGGATGTGTCTGAAGGTTATTTGATCCTGAGTCAGATCAATGGTGGAGGTTTTCAAGGAAAGGAAACAACAAAATCGGTAATTATTTATGTGTGGTGTGACTATAGGAGAGGGGCAGGGGGCCCAGATGTCCTGTGGAAAGGCAGAACCCATCCTCCCTGTCTGTATTTTCCATGCCAGGTAACTAACTGTGAACATTCATCCTTGTAACGGTTCTGGGGAGAAAATATGGAGCAATAGCCCTTTAAAAAGAGGCTGCTTCTTGACAAAAAGGAGCAGTTAATCACAGTTATGGTTACTAGGTACAGTTTTGTTCTTGATATTTTAAAAGATCCAGCAAAGAGCTTCAAAGGGTCATCCAAATTGGATAGAAAGTAGGTGGTGGGAAGAAAGGCTACAAGAGAGTTGGAGTCATTCACTCCAGGAAAGAGGAGGTTTGACAAATGCCAGATGTGCTCTGTGTTAGGGTGCTGAAGCTGCTCTGCTATCTTTCCTCTCCATCGAATAGTAGAAGGATTCCTATCCT
>RCUC01129111.1:0-45397 GCA_003697995.1 Taxidea taxus jeffersonii
ACATAAATGCTTATATCAAAAGAAAAAAATAACAAGGTTTGTTTATATTTGTTGTCTAGGTTAATATGCAGGGTACATGAAAAGCTAAAATACAAAGCACTTATTGAATTAAATTTCACATATATGGAAAGCCAACAGATCACCATATGAAACAGTTGTTATTGAAAGAAAGTCTGTATTTTTCGTCTATAGCCACCTATCTGATACTAGTTAGTGGCAAAGGGAGATGATCAGAATGCAATGATACAATGAGTATTAGTTTAAATGGGTCTAAAAATAAAATATAGGGCCGCCTGGGAGGCTCAATCGGTTTAACGTCTGCCTTCGGCTCAGGTCAAGATCCCAGGATCCTGGGATCGAGCCCCACCTTGGGTTCCCTGCTCAGTGGGAAGTCTGCTTCTCCCTCTCCCTCTATCCCCTGGTTCATGCTCTTTCTCTATTGCAAATAAATAAATAAATAAAATCTCAAAAAAAAAATAAATAAAACGGTATAAATAACTATGCAACTCTCTGCAAGCCTTAACAGATCAACAGTTGGTATAATAATCAAGAGAGAATTGTGGTTTTCAAACCCTTCGGTGCCTCTGGCCATGACAACAGGACAAAGCAGAGGGCCCCACTCAGCCAATCTTTCCCTCTCCCCTTTTTAATCGGAGTGGCATTGTTTTTGCAGCATGATTCCCAAGAGGGGCCAATCAGAAAGCCTGGGGGGGTTGTTTTTTAATGTATAGAAGGGCATTATAGGTTTCAGAAGGTTTACCATATTGGAGAATGAAATAAAATTTTGTTTTTGAAAAAAGGGGTCCTGGGGGCGCCTGGGTGGCTCAGTGGGTTAAAGCCTCTGCCTTCAGCTCAGGTCATGATCCCAGGGTCCTGGGATCGAGCCCCCAATTGGGATATCTGCTCAGCAGGGAGCCTGCTTCCCCCACCTCTGCCTGCCTCTCTGCCTACTTGTGATTTCTCTCTCTGTCAAATAAATAAATAAAAATCTAAAAAAAAAAAAAAGAAAGAAAGAAAAAAGGGGTCCTGTGGTTTCAAATGTTTGAAAAAGTAAGCGTTCTAAAACCTTCTACATTTCAATGGCGAAAATGAGTTTTAAGTGCAGAAGATATTTTCTCCATTAAACTTCTGGCTGGTATTAAACTATGTGAGTACGTTGCTTTAGGTAGACTCTATCATTTAGGAATTATGTCAGTTTTTGTGATTGATATGAGTTGCATGTTATTTATTTCTGCAAATGTCAGAAACACAGCTAACACAACAATAACAACAAAAACCTGCCATACAACAAAAAAATCTAAAAAGAAAAGAAGAGGCTCTATAAGACAAACTGCTACAAAAATCCTGATGAGGAAAAACAAATACTACCTTCTTATGATTTTGTCCCCCACAAAATTATCTAATGGCTAAAGAATGTAACTAAATACACACTATTAAGGCTCTGATTACATAATTCAAATTCAAGGACTCCACCAGCATTACTAAAGTAAAGTAAACATTTAGTTCTAAAATTAATATTTTCAAATGTTAGAGCTCAAGAAAAGACGCTGTAACACTGATTTTATTTGAGAACTTTGCCCTAGACTTCACTTTACTGGTTAGCAAACACACTACCTCTTCATTTTACGTTTTACGAAAGTAGCTGAGCCAAAACCCTTCTCTAATACAAAACAGAAGGCCACAGAGAGGAGGGAGCTTTCAACGACCTGCTACCGCGGTCCAATCCATCCCGCACCTGCCAACCCTTGTGTGGCTCCTTCAACCCAGTGTCAAACTCTCCCCGGGGGGCCCCTATTCTATCGATTTTATAGACAGCTATTTTCTCAAATGCTTAACAATTTGTGAAGCAATCTTTAAAACTTTCTTACTTCTTATGTTGGACTTAGTAAGCTAAGTGCCCACAAGATGATATTCAAATCCAAAACATATTACTTGAATCTACTTTTATAATTTAAACAATTATTATTCATAATATCAGTTTGCTTCAAACTTACCACGATCAGTGTCTTATCAGACGCAGTTATGGCACAAATCGGATCCCGGGTACCCTAAAATAAATCGTTATTCTTTAACAAATATTTACTGAATGACTAATCTGGCATAAGGTAGTAGGCAATTCACCAAGAAAAATTCTCCAATATATTTATTGACTTAACGTTTACTTAATGAGCACCTACTATGTGCTAGACACTGAACTAAGCACTGGAGACACTCGGATAAAATCTTTCCCTTCAGGGATTCCTCAAAAGCCTCCTGGGGAAGACAGTGAGCCCGGCACCTTACTGCAGTACAGTATGATACAAGTAGAGGTGTGCTCATGAGTCATGAGAGTGACAGGAAGGAACATCTCACCTACACAGAAAAGCGCAGGGAGGCAAAACCCTGAGCTCAGACATAAAAGTACAGATGGTGGAAGGACAGACAGCTAATGCCAGAATGAGGAAGGGGAAGTAGCCCAGCACTGCAACAGCCTGGATGGATCTCAAGGGCTTAAATGTTTAGTGTGCAAAAGTCAATTTCAAAAGGTTACATGTTACATGATTCCCTTCATTTGAAAAATCCTCAGAGTGACAAAACTAGAGATGGAAACAGATTCGTGGTTGCCAGGGGGCAGGGACAGGGTGGAGAGCAAGTGCAAAAATGGAGAACTAGCATGAGGCAAGTCCATTCCCGATGGTGAGATTACATAAAACTACACACATACATGTACGGGTCAAAACTAGTGAAACTGAGTAAGGAATCAGGTGGGAGTCCAGTTAAGAGTGTCATTACCAATATCAATTTCCTGTCTTTGATATTATCCCACAGTTATAGAAGATGTCACCACTGAGGGAAGCGGGGTAAAGAGGTTCTACGTGCTCTCTGTGCAACCTCCCAGGAGCCTATCATTATTTCAAAAATGTTTTTAAAAATCGAGGGAAAAAAAGCAGGCCGAGAAAAAAGGTTTTCAGAATAGACATTTTTTAAAGAATTACTAGAATAACACGTTATTCAGTAAAAACAAATTCTTTCTCAGATGTCAAAATAAAGTTACAGTATTTCAAAATTTACAGATATCAACATTTGCTGCAATAATAAGATCACCTACTTGAATGGCTTTACTATAATCAAGCACCCCATCCACTGATCCAGAAGGAGTATCATCAACATGATAAATTCTGGGGGATAAAAAAAAAAGGTGGCAACTTCAAAGATGGTCTAAGTATAGGTTATACCATTTCATAATCTCTAGAATGATTAAAGGACTGGATGACACCAATGAATACTATTATTACGTAACATAAATGTCCTGATTATTTTAAAGAGTTCTTGACACAGCTCAATCCCATAAAGGTAAAAACTACCTGCCAGGTGTTTACTAGCTATGCAAGTGATATGTTCCTGAAAGTTATGCCAAAAACATATTTGGACATTGAATCACATATTTCCAATGAATTTCCTTAAGCCCCAACAGATTATTTTACCTTACTCTGCAAATGAACATCACTCAGAAATAACTTCAATACACTAAGTTTCTCTGTCATTTCTCCATAATTTCCCTTCTGCCAATGTGCTTAATAAAGGTAAAGCTTAAAAGTATTTGGGAAGCTCTAATGAATGGAATCTTTGTTCTGAAATAAAGAATCATTCCTGTGTTCCCTGTGTCGTGAGGATACACTGCTTTTGGATCCTCCATCTGATACCTTCAATGTAATTCTATTCACAACACAGCATCTCTGCTTTACTTGTCTCTCCCACCAGTGAGGTGTTTCCTGGAGGCAAAGACTGTATCTGCAGTGCCTAGCACAGTGTGACACAGTGTCAGGTGCTCTATATCTGCTGGGAAAATATTAAAACGAATGAAGGCAAATAGGGAAGATACATCATAGAGTATCTATGAGGCCCTGGACGAGCCTCTAAGCCCCAATTTCTCCATGTGGAGAATAAGGGCAACCTTTTGCAGGGTTTTTTAAGAGGCATAAATAAAATGATGTTTGGGGGAGCCTGGGTGGCTCAGTGGGTTAAAGCCTCTGCCTTCGGCTCAGGTGATGATCTCAGGGTCCTGGGATCGAGCCCCACATCAGGCTCTCTGCTCAGCAGGGAGCCTGCTTCTCTCCCTCTCTGCCTGCCTCTCTGCCTACTTGTGCTCTCTCTCTGTGTCAAATAAATAAATAAAATCTTTAAAATAAAATAAAATAAAATAAAATGTTTGTAAAGCACATATGCACAGAGCCTGATCAAGAAATCATAGATGGAATATAGTCACAACAAAATTAAGCCATTTTCTCTCTTTAAAATATCATGAAATTTTATCATTGTTAAATTGAAATCGTAATTATACTTCTGTCAGTATAATGAGATCAAATGTTAAATAGAAATGTATTAAATGCAGGAAGAAAATATATTTAAAAAAAGAAAATAAATTTAGAGGTGCCAGGTTTCTGCATTTTAATACATTGCTATTATGTATATCCAGCTACTATTTCTACTTAGTTATCACAAAATAAAAGTCAAAGGTCAGAATAGGAGGTAGGAGGTCTCTCAGGAGATCATGTGACCACCTTCCATCTCTTAGAACGAGTAGAGTACTGCAAGAAAGGCCAATCTGTTGTTTCAGAGCCAGATCAAGCCAGATCAACCAGATCAACCGGATTTATGTCCCATTTCTACTTATCAGCTGGTGACCTTTGGCAAATAATTTAAGCTACTGTGTCTCAGTTTCCTCTCTAGAACAGGATTAATAAGAGTACTGACTAGGCTTACTGTAGTATCTAGCACATCAGAAGTATTCAATCAACGATGACTGTTCTTACCATCATCCACCATATTTTACAGATGAGGAAATTGAGGCACAGAGAGAACCTGCCCAATCATTAAAACTTGGCTCCATGCCCAACACAGAGCCGGATGTGGGGGCTCAATCTCCCAACCCTGAGATCATGACCTAAGCCATAATCAAGAGTCAGACACAAAACCAACTGAGCCACCCAGGTGCCCCTCAACTGTTTTTTTTTTTTTAATTTTGTTTTATTTGGGGGTTTTTAGTTTGTTTGTTTTACTTCCACATGAATTCACATATCTAAAATATTTACTGGGGATATTTCTCCTATCTTAGTACAAGAGTGAGTCTTAAAGGGAAGGGAAAATGGCATTAAGATCTCAAGCATGTGTGAGGGAAGATGATCTGACATGACCCCTGCTGTCCAGTCCCACCAACACAGGCCTACGCCCTGATTAAGAATTATTAGCTTTCAACAGTCAACAAAATGCTTTATTTAAAGGCTTAAGGTAACAACAAAAGGGCAAAAAGAGTATCATCAACAGAGACAATATAACTGACAAAACACAGTAAATGCATCTGCACCTTGAAACTTACTAAAGGGAATCCCCCCATCCTAGCTCCTAACTTCTCCATGTGGTAGAGCCCCCTCTATCACTTAACCCCAGCCCCCCTCAAATCCAGGGCAAGAGAAAGAAGCCAGATCACCCAGATCAACCGGATTTATGTCCCATTTCTACTTATCAGTGAAGTGACCACTTCACCCCACCTGAAGAGTTCCTCCGTTAGAACCTGCCTCTCCTATGGAGATTGATACTAGAATCACCCCCACCCTTCTGGAAAGAACCAAACAACTAACCTATAAGAATGAAGCTTTGGTTAAATATTCAACTGAATAATCATATTTATGATTTATCCTAATATGGTAAGAATAGATAAGTGAGAATAGCTATTTCCTTATAAAAACACAGATTTCCACTCTTTATCTCCAAGGGCTGTCTTTTATTACACCACGCTACCTCTCATTTATTTTGATAAATTTAAACAAATAATTTGAAAGGTTTTGAAATTAATGGAAAAATATTATTTCTAGTAACCAAAATAATTTACAGTTCTCAAGCATGACAATTTATAATTAACTATGTCTGATTTAAATGTGATATGGTTGAGCTATTAAAAACCATGCATCAAAAAATATACCTTTCTCTCCCTTCTTTTCGAGACCGCGTGATCTGATTAATTTCCAATGCTGTGAGCTTCTTTGCCACACGATACTGCCAGGTATAAAATGCTTCTTTTGAAGCTGCTATCACATGGGTTTTGGTCATTGCAACAAATAATGGTACTATTAAAAAGAGCATTAAGACAATTAGGTTAGTTACACAGAAACACAGAATATTTGTGCTGCAAAGGAATTCAGTGAGCACTGCATTCAACCCCTCATTTCAGACAATATACTTCACACATGGTCTCTGAAATCAAAAAAGAATCAAAAGCGTGTAGAACTATACAAAAACATTACATCAAAGTGGACCAAAGATCTAAATGTAAGAGCTAAAACTACAGAAATCTGAGGGAAAAAAAAAATTAGGAATAATCTTTGTGAAAGTGGATTAGACAAGAGTTTCTTAGATATGACACTAAAAGTACAAGCAATGAAACAAAATGGAGATAAACTGGACTTCATCAAATTAAAAACATTTGTGCTTCAAAAGATTTTTTTTTAAAGATTTTATTTATTTGAGACAGAGAAAGATAGTGAGAGAAAGCATAAGCAGTGGGAAAGGGAGAAGCAGGGTCCCTGCTGAGAAGGAAACCCAAAAAGGGGCTCAATTCCAGGGCCCTGAGATCATGACCTGAGCAGAAGGCAGACACTTAACCGACTGAACCACCCAAACACCCCAACATGTGTGCTTCAAAGGACACCATCAAAAAAGTGAAAAGATAACCCACAGAAGAAAATATTTATAAATTGTATATGTGATAAGGAATTGTTTCTAGACTATGTAAAGAGCTCTTACAACTCAATAATAAAAAGATAAATAGCCCAATTGAAAAATGGGCAAAAGAAAAGAGGAGCAAGATGGCAGAGGAGTAGAAAACCTAATTTTGTCTGATCCCAGGAATTCAGCTAGATAGTTATCGAACTATTCTGAACACCTACAAACTCAACAGGAGATCAAAGAAAAGAATAGCAGCAATTCTATGAACAGAAAAGCAACCACTTTCTGGAAAGCAGGACGTGCAGAGAAGTGAATCTGAGGCGATATTCCAGAAGACAGACCGCCGGGGGAAGAAGCCTCCATCAGCAGGCTCCAGGCAAGTGAGAGAGCAGAGGAACATGAAATCAGAACTTTCAGAAGTCTGCTCTGTGATGGGACATCACTCCAGAGGATAAGCAGGGGGTGGAGGGCTCACTGGGACAGTGTGGTCTCAGGACCCTCAGAGGTCACAGAAAGACCAGGGGTATCTGAATGTGGCAGAGCTCCCCAGTATTGGAGCAGGAATGGCTGCAAAGGCGGAGCCAAGGGATAGGCTCTCAGCTAGGGGGTGCCATAAACCATGATCCAAGGCATAGTCAGACCACTGCTCTTTGAGCAGGGACCCCACGAGTGGCAGATCTAGGGAGACCCCTTCCTTCCTCCACCAGGAAGAACAGTGCGGGAGCGCACTGCAGGAATCTGCTGGGTTTGAACACTCCAAACAGGGCCGTGGGCCAGAGATAAAAACGCTCGGTCGGGACGCCTGGGTGGCTCAGTTGGTTAAGCAGCTGCCTTCAGCTCAGGTCATAATCCCAGCGTCCTGGGATTGAGTCCCACATCGGGCTCCTTGCTTGGCAAGGGAGCCTGCTTCTCTCCCTGCCTCTGCCTGCCACTCTGTCTGCCTGTGCTCACTCGCTCTCTCTAACAAATAAATTTAAAAACAAACAAACAAACAAAAACAAAAACAAAAACGCTCAGTCACAGCCCAAGTGAGCACAAGTGCGGCCAGAGACCGGGGAGATGGGAGGGATTGACTGCTTTTCTCTGAAGGCACACTGAGGAGTGGGGCCGTGAGCTCTCAGCTCCTATGGGCCAGATATTGGGAGGCCACCATCTTCATTAGCCGCCTCCTCCAAAGCACCTGACAAGGGTGGTGCAATTCGCCTCGGGCAGACATTTGAGAATCACAGCAACAGGCCCCTCCCCCAGAAGATCAGCAAGAACATCCAGCCAAGACCAAGTTTACTGATCAATGAGAACGTCAAAATTCCAGCGCTAGGGAAATACAGCACAGAGAATTCATGGCTTTTTTCCCCCGATTCCTCAGTCTTCCAAAGCTAAATTTTTAAAATTTTCTTTATTTTTTTCTTTTTTAATTTTTTTTGAATTTATCATCTTTCCTATTTTAACCAACATCTTAATATCTTTTTTAAAATCTTTTTTAATTTTCATTTTTATATTCATATTCTATCCCTTCATTGTACTTATTCTCATTTTTTGTATGTATATATATATATATATATATATATATATATATATGTTTTTCTTTCTTTAAAATTTTGGGGTACAGTTTCTTCTAACAGACTAAAATATACCCTAAATCTAGTGTATGGCTTTGTGCTAGTCTCCTGCCTGATCATATCCTCTCTCTCTTTTTTTTTTTTTAATGTTTTTTCCTTTCTTTTTTCAACCAACTTCTTATCAATTTCTTTTTTAGAATCTTTTTTTAATTTTCCTCTTCACAGTCACATTCTATCCATTCATTGTGTTTACCCTTATTTTTGTGTGTATATGTATATATATATATGTTTTTCTTTCTTTAAAATTTTAGGAGGCAGTTTCTTCTAACAGACCAAAATACACCCAAAATCAAGTGTGTGGCTCTTTTCTATTCACCAGCCTGATCATACATTTTTCTTCCTTTCTTTTCCTCCTGGTTTTGGGTCTCTTTTGATTTGTTTACTGTATATTTTTCTGGGGTTGTTGTTACCCTTTTAGCATTTTGTTCTCTCATTCACCTATTCTTCTCTGGACAAAATGACAAAGTGGAAAAACTCACCTCAAAAAAAAAGAAAAAGAGGCAGTACCAACTACTAGGGACCTAATCAATACAGACATAAATAAGATGTCAGAACTAGAGTTCAGAATGATGATTATAAAAATGCTAGCTGGGCTTGAAAAAAGCATAGAAGATACTAGAGAATCTCTTTCTGGAGAAATAAAAGAACTAAAATCTAACCAAGTTGAAATAAAAAAAGCTATTAACGAGGTGCAATAAAAAATGGAGACTCTTTCTGCTAGGACAAATGAGGCAGAAGAGAGAATTAGTGATATAGAAGACCAAATAATGGAGAATAAAGAACCTGAGAAAAACAGAGATAAACAACTACTGGATCACAAGGGGAGAATTCGAGAGATAAGTAATACTGTAAGATGAAACAGTATTAGAATAACTGGGATCCCTTTAAGGACATTGGGGAAGGTATGTGCTATGGTGAGTGCTGTGAAGTAAAAACCTGGCAATTAACAGACCTGCACCCCTGGGGCTAATAATACATTATATGTTAAAAAAAATAATAATAATAATAATTGGGATCCCACAAGAAGGGGGGAGGGGACAGAAGGTATATTGGCCCAAATTATAGAAAAGAACATCCCTAATTTGGGGAAGGAAAAAGACATCAAAATCCAGGAGGCACAGAGAATCCCCCTCAAAAACAATAAAAATAAGTCAACACCCCGTCATCTAATAGTAAACCTAACAAGTCTCAGAGACAAAGACAAAATCCTGAAAGCAGCTGAGGACAAGAGGTCTATAACCTAAAACAGCAGAAATATTAGACTGGCAGCAGACCTGTCCACAGAGAAGTGGCAGGCCAGAAAGGACTGGCATGATATATTCCGAGCACTAAACGAGAAAAATATGCAGACAAGAACACTATATTCAGCTAGGCTGTCATTGAAAATAGAAGGAGAGATAAAAAGCTTTCAGGACAAACAAAAACTGAAAGAATTCACAAACACCAAACCAGCCCTATAGGAAATATTGAAAGGGGTCCTCTAAGCAAAGAGAGAGCCTAAAAGTAACATAGATCAGAAAGGAACAGAGACAATATACAATAACAGTCACCTTACAGGCAATAACAATGGCACTAAATTCTTATCTTTCAATAGTTACCCTGAGTGTAAATGGGTTAAATGCCCCAATCAAAAGACAAAGGATATCAGAATGGATAAAAAAATAAGACCCATCAATATGCTGTATGCAAGAGACTCATTTTAGACCCAAAGACACCTCCAGATTTAAAGTGAGGGGGAAAAAAAATAAAGTGGGGGGGGGACAATTTACCATGCTAATGGACATCAAAAGAAAGCTGAGGTGGGAATCCTTGTATCAGATAAATTAGATTGTAAGCCAAAGACTATAATAAGAGATGAGGAAGGACAATATATCATACTTAAAGGGTCTATACAACAAGAAGATCTAACAGTTTTAAATATCTATGCCCTAACGTGGGAGCAGCCAATTATATAAGCCAATTAATAACAAAATCAAAGAAACACATTGACAATAATACAATAATAGTAGGGGACTTTAACATCCCCCCCTCACTGTGGACAGACCATCTAAGCAAAAGACCAATAAGGAAATAAAGGTTTTAAATGACAAACTGGACTAGATGGACATCATAGATATACTCAGAACATTCCACCCCAAAGCAACAGAATACACATTCTTCTCTAGTGCACATGGAACAATCTCCAGAATAGATCACATCCTGGGTCACAAATCAGGTCTCAACCAGTACCAAAAGATTGGGATCATTCCCTGCATATTTTCAGACCACAATGCTTTGAAACTAGAACTCAACCACAGAAGGAAAGTTGGAAAGAACTCAAATACACGAAGGCTAAAAAGCATCTTACCAAGAATGAATGGGTCAACCAGGAAATTAAAGAAGAATTTAAAAATTCATGGAAACAAATGAAAATTAAAACACAACTGTTCAAAATCTTTGGGATGCATCAAAGGCAGTCCTAAGAGAAAAGTATATAGGAATACAAGCCTTTCTCAAGAAACAAGAAAGGTCTCAAATATGTAACCTAAAAGAGCTGGAGAAAGAACAGCAAATAAAGCCTAAACCCAACAGAAGAAATCAATGAAATAGAAACCAAAAGAACAAAAGAACAGATCAACAAAACCAGGAGCTGGTTCTTTGAAAGAATTAATAAGATTGATAAACCCCCAAGGGGCACCTGGGTGGCTCAGTGGGTTAAAGCCTCTGCCTTCAGCTCTGGTCCTGGTCCCGGGGTCCTCGGCTCGAGCCCCACATCGGGCTCTCTGCTCAGCAGGGAGCCTGCTTCCTCCTCCATCTCTCTCTCTCTGTCTGCCTCTCTGCCTACCTGTGATCTCTGTCAAAGAAATAAAATCTTAAAAAAAAAAAACAAAAAACTGATAAACCCCTGGGCCAGACTTACCAAAAAGGAGAGAAAGGACCCAAATTAATGAAATCATGACTGAAAGAGGAGAGATCACAACCAACACCAAAGAAATACAAACAATTTTAAGAACATATTATGAGCTCCTATATGCCAGCAAATTAGACAATCTGGAAGAAACAGATGCATTCCTAGACACTATAAACTACCAAAACTGAACCAGGAAGAAATAGAAAACCTGAACAAACCCATAACCAGAAAGGAAATTGAAGCAGTAATCAAAAATCTCCCAACAAACAAGAGCCCAGGCCCAGATGGCTTCCCAGGGGAATTCTACCAAACATTGAAAGAAGAATTAATTCCTATTTTCCTGAAACTGTTCCAAAAAATAGAAAGGAAGGAAAACTTCCAAACTCATTTTATGAGGCCAGTATCACCTTGATCCCGAAGCCAGAAAAAGACCCCATCAAAAAGAAGAATTACAGACCAATAGCCCTGATGAACATGGATGCAAAAACTCTCATCAAAATACTAGCCATAGGATCCAAGAGTACACTTAAAGGATTATTCACTACGACCAAGTGGGATTTATTCCTGGGCTGCAAGGTTGGTTCAACAACCACAAATCAGTGTTATACAATACATTAATAAAAGAAAGAACAAGAACCATATGATACTCAGTAGATGCTGAAAAAGCATTTGACAAAGTACAGCATCCTTTCTTGATCAAAACTCTTCACAATGTAGGGATAGAGGGTACATATCTCACTATCATAAAAGCATCTATGAAAAACCCACAGCGAATATCATTTTCAATGGAGAAAAACTGAGAGCTCTTCCCCTAAGGTCAGGAACATGGCAGGGATGTCCACTATCACCACTGCTATTCAACATAGTACTAGAAGTCATAGCCTCAGCAATCAGACAACACAAAGAACTAAAAGGCATCCAAACTGGCAAGGCAAAGAAGTCAAGAAGGCAAAGAACTCACTCTTTGCAGATGATATGATACTTTCTGTGGAAAACCCAAAAGACTGCACTCCAAAACTGCTAGAACTCATACAGGAATTTAGTAAAGTGTCAGGATATAAAATCAATGCACAGAAATCAGTTGCACTTCTATACACCAAAAGAAGACAACAAGAGAAATTAAGGAGTCACTCCCATTTACAATTGCACCCAAAACCATAAGATACCTAGGAATAAATCTAACCAAAGAGGCAAAGAATCTGTACTCAGAAAACTATAAAGTATTCATGAAAGAAATTGAGGAAGACACAAAAGAAATGAAAAAACATTCCATGCTCATGGATTAGAAGAACAAATATTGTGAAAATGTCTATGCCCCCTAGAGCAATCTACACATTTAATGCAATCCCTATCAAAATACTATCAACTTTTTTCAAAGAAATGAACAAATAATCCTAAAATTTATATGGAACCAGAAACGACCCTGAATAGCCAAAGGAATGTTGAAAAAGAAAACCAAAGCTTGCAGCGTTACAATTCCAGACTTCAGGCTCTATTACAAAGCTGTAATCATCAAGACAATATGGTACTGGCACAAAAACAAGATACATAGATCAATGGACACTCAACTCTATGGTCAACTAAGTTTCTTCAACAAAGCAGGAAAGAAATGTCCAAAGGAAAAAAGACAGTTTCTTCAATAAATGTTTTTGGGAAAATTGGACAGCCACATGCAGAAGAATGAAACTGGACCATTTCCTTACACCACACAAAAAAATAGACTCAAAATGGATGAAAGACCTCAATGTGAGACAGGAATCCATCAAAATCCTTGAGGAGAACACAGGCAGCAACCTCTTCAACTTCAGCCACAGCAACGTCTTCCTAGAAACATCACCAAAGGCAAGGGAAGTAAGGACAAAATGAAGGACAAAATGGCAAGGGAAGCAAGGGCAAAAATGAACTATTGGGACTTCATCAAGATCAAAAGCTTTTGCACAGCAAAGCAAACAGTCGACAAAACCAAAAGACAACCGACAGAATGGGAAAAGATACTTGCAAATGACATATCAGATAAAGGGCTAGTATCCAAAATCTATAAAGAACTTACCAAACTTAACATCCAAAGAATAAAGAATCCAATCAAGAAATGGGCAGAGGACATGAACAGACATTTCTGCAAAGAAGACATCCAGATGGCCAACAGACACATGAAAAAGTGCTCCACATCACTCGGCATCAGGGAAATACAAATCAAAACCACAGTGACATACCACCTCACACCAGTTAGAATGACTTAAATTAACAAGTCAGGAAACGACAGCTCGCCTAGGCGAGGATGCAGAGAAAGAGGAACCCTCCTACACCACTGGTGGGAATGCAAGCTAGCACAGCCACTTTGGAAAACAGTATGGAGATTCCTCAAAAAGTTAAAAATACATGGGGACTATGGAGGGAAAAAATGAAACAAGATGGGCTCAGGAAGGAGACACACCATAAGAGACTCTTAATCTCACGAAACAAACTGAGGGTTGCTGGAGGGGGTGGGAGGGTAGGGGTAGGGTGGCTGGTTTATGGACATTGGAGAGGGTATGTGCTATGGTGAGTGCTGTGAAATGTATAAGCCTGATGATTCAAAGACCTGTACCCCTGGGGTAAATAGTACATTATATGTTAATTTTTTAAAAAGGAAAGAAAAAAAAAAGAATGTTAAAGCAGTCCAAAAACATTTTTAAAAAAAGTAGAAAATAGAGCTAACCTACGACCCAGCAATTGCACTACCGTAAAGATATAAATGTAGTGATCCGAAGGGGTACATGCACCCCAATGTTTATAGCAGCAATGTCCACAATAGCCAAACTATGGAAAGGGCCTAGATGTCCATCCACAGATGAATGGATAAAGAAAATGTAGTATATGTATACAATGGAATATTATGCAGCCATCAAAAAATCTTACCATTTGCAATGACGTGGATGGAACTAGAGGGCATTACGCTAAGGGAAATAAATCAATCAGAGAAAGACAATTATCATACAATCTCACTGATATGAGGAATTTAAGATACAAGACAGAGGATCATAGGGGAAGAGAGGGAAAAACGAAACAAGACGAAACCAGAGAGGGAGACAAACCATAAGAGACTCTTAATCTCAGGGAACAAACTGAGGGATGCCAGAGAGGAGGCAGGTGGGAGGGATGGGGTGGCTAGGTGATGGACATTGGGGAGGGTATGTGTTATGGTGAGTGCTGTAAACTGTGTAAGACTGATGAATCACAGACCTGTACTCCCAAAACAAATAATACATCGTATATTAATTAAAAAATAAAAATAGTAACAATTTTTAAAAATGGGCAAAAAATCTGAACAGACATTTCTCCAATGAAGATATACAATCAACCAGAAAGCAAAGAAAAAGATGTTCAACAGCATTAGCCATCAAGCAAATGCAAATCAAAACCACAATGAGATACTACTTCTCTCCTGTTTTAATGGCTAGAATCAAAAGGCTAGACAATAATGAGTATTGCCAAGGATGTACAGAAATGGTAGGAAAATAAAGTAGTGCATCCACTTTGAAAAATAGTTTGGCAGTTTCTCCAAATGTTAAATACAGAGTTACCATATGCCCCAACAATTCCACTCCTAGGTAGATAACCAAGAGAAATGAAAACACATGTCCCCACAAAAGTTCACACATAAATGTTCAGAACAGCATTGAATAGCCAAAAAGTAGAAATAGCCCAAACGTCCATTAACTGATGAACAGATAAATCAAATCCCACTCCCTTCTCCTGTCCCCACTATTATTATTGCTTGGTTTGGGCCTGTATCCTTCCCTCTGATTTCACGTCTTATATTTCCTCATTAATTTAGAAAAGAAAATTCTCCAAAGTCCCTTCCTAATTTTGGAAAATATTCACCAAAACATATAACTTTTTTTCATCTGTTCTGGTTTTCTTTTTTTTTTTAAGATTTTATTTATTTATTTGACAGAGAGAGAGAAAGAGAGAGCACACAAGCAGGGAGCATGGAAGGCAGAGGGAGTGGGAGAAGCAGGCTCACCACTGAGCAAAGAGCCCTAAGCAGGGCTTGATCCCAGGACCCTGGGATCATGACCTGAGCTGAAGGCAGAAGCTTAACCAACTGAGCCACCCAGGTGCCCCTTTCTGTTCTGTTTCTTAAAAAACATTTAATTAAGCTCCTACTGTGTACCCTTTGATGACAGTCTTATCAAATCTATCTTTAAAACTTAAAAATGGAGGGGGATGCCTGGGTGGCTCAGTCAGTTAGGCCTCTGCCTTCGGCTCAGGTCATGATCCTGGGGTCCTGGGATCAAGTCCCACATCGTGCTCCTTGTCCAGCAGGGAACCTGCTTCTCTTTCTGCCTCTGCCTGCCACTCTGCCTGCTTGTGCTCTATGACAAATAAATAAATTAAATCTTTCAAAAAAAAAAAAACCTTAAAAACGGAGGATTAAATAAGTAAAATAACTTGCCCATGGTCACAAAACAAACTAAACACCGTAAAGCTAAGCACACATACACAAAATATATTAAAACAACAAAAAAAATCCTTCATAAAGATAATTTTAATGCCTATTTTCTAAACTCATGAATGGTAAAATGGTGTAAAACTTATATTTTATTAAATATTAAGCAAAGTATTCATATGGCCAGAATAAAGGGATGGTGTTAATAGCAACTACCATTTATGGAGCTCTTGCCACAAGCCAAGTAGATATTTGAGGCAGTAAGAGACTTAGAAAGTGGACAAAGAATTAGAAACCAGCTAATGGTAAAATGTTAACTGAGTATATTACCAACTTTGGGTTTCAAATTCAAGAATTTTTTCTTAAAGATTTTATTTATTTGACAAACAGAGATCTCAAGCAGGCAGAGAGGCAGGCAGAGAGAGAGGAAGGGAAGCAGGCTCCGGGCTGAGCAGGAAGCCTGACGCGGGGGGCTGGATCCCAGGACCCTGGGATCATGACCCGAGCCGAAGGCAGAGGCTTTAACCCACTGAGCCACCCAGGTGCCCCTCAAATTCAAGGATTTTTATACGCTAAGTAATTCAGTATAGTTGAATCATACTAAAAAAATTTTGTTTTCATTTTAATTGTCAAGATTTTTCTATTCAAAACACATACTATTGTTGAACTCTAGAGGGAGCCAGAAGCCTTTCCTGTAGGGCACAAGCGGCTGAAAGGCAGTCCTGGAGATGAGTGGCAAAGCCCTGGGGAGTGCGGAGTGGGATGAATGTGCAGGGCAGACCCAGGCTTTGCTCAGCTTTCTCGGACCCACTCTCTCCACTAAATCCTAACACATTTGTTAAATGTTTAGTAAGTTCTACCACAGACACTCTAATGCCAAATATTATGCCCTTAGTGTGATATGAAGGAAGCTCACAAACTTTTAAACTATTTTCTAATACAATTTTTCTTAAGTATATAAAATCATTCCTCTGTCCACTGTTTACTTACAACTAAATTACATTCATTTTCCTTTCTCTTTTTTTAAAGAGTTTTTTACTTATTTGAGAGAGGCAGTAACAAAGATAGCAAGAAGGAGCACAAGTGGGGAGGAGAGGGAGAAGCAGGCTCCCCCTGAGCCGGGAGCCCGACATGCAGCTCAATCCCAGGACCCTGGGACCGTGACCTGAGCCGAAGGCAGACGCTTAGCCTACTGAGCCACCCAGGAGTCCTGTTCCTTTCTGATACATCCTAAATAATCACAATAACTAATCATTGGCCTGATTAATTCAAAAGCTAAATGTTAATGGTTCAATGAAAGAGTCAGACTTTGAGATTCAAGCAACAGGTACTTGCTTAACTCTGTGGCCTTAGATAAATCACTTATTCTCTCTGAACCTCAGTTTACTCACTGCAACTGAAGATGATGATAATACCAACCTTATACAGCTGCTTAAAGATTAAAAGAGATAGTAAACATAAAGCACAGTACAGTGCCTGGAATAGAATAAAGGCTTAATAATCACTTCAAAGCCAGTATTTATTGAAATATATATATATACCAGTATGTATTATAATATACTAATTATAATTGCTAGCTATAACAATGTATAATTATGTTAATATATAATGAACATACCCCACAGTATGTATTCTCACTCGCACAACTACCCCATGAGGCAGGCATTATTACCTGCAAGTAGCAGATGAAGACAGAGGTATGACATAACTGGCTGGAGCACACAGTTGGGAAGTGGGAGAACGTGGGACACAAACCCAGTTAATCTGGCTCCAGAAGCCATGTCCTTAACCACTTAAGTGCTTCTCATGAAGGGTTAATAAGAATTAGATGTGGTTACTATTATTGTTTTTACCTTTATTACCTACATAGGTTTTTGTAATAAAATCACATACAAACCCACCGATCAATACAAAAAACCAACACAAATGTATCTGCAGCATGCATTCTTTTGAATCAGTAGGTAGTAATTTCAGCAAACTCATATGGGTAGATAATCCTATCTACAAAAATTGTGCTAGATCTTCATTAAAAGATCCACCTGATCCAGGTGGGTTTGTTCTTAGTTTCCTAGAACTAAACCTCCAGGAAAAAGAATCTAAATTTTAACAGAACATTTTAGAAAAAGAACACAACCAGGATTAAAGCACTCCATGTCCTTCTCAACTATTCATCATCTGGGAAAAATAATTTCAAATATCTAGAATGTTGGGAAAAATTTTTTTAAGAAAACGACAATCTCTTCAACAAATGATGCTGGGAAAATTGGACAGCCACATGCAGAAGAATGAAACTAGACCACTCTTTTAAAACCATACGCAAAAAGGGACCCCTGGGTGGCTCAGTTGGTTAAGCAGCTGCCTTCGGCTCAGGTCATGATCCCGGCGTCCTGGGATTGAGTCCCACATCGTGCTCCTTGCTTGGCGGGGAGCCTGCTTCTCCCTCTGCCTCTGCCTGCCACTCTGTCTGCCTGAGCTTGTGCTCGCTCTCTCTCGCTCTCTCTCTGTAATAAATAAATAAAATCTTAAAAAAAAAAATACACAAAAGTAAACTCAAAATGAATGAAAGACCTAAATGTGAGAAAGGAATCCATCAAAATCCTAAGGAGAACATAGGCACCTCTTTGACATCAGCCATAGCAACTCCGTCCTAGACATGTCTCCAAAGGCAAGAGGAACAAAAGCAAAAATGAACTATTGGGACATCAAAATAAAAAACTTTTGCACAGCAAAGCAAACAGTCAACAAAACTAAGAACAACCTACAGAATGGGAGAAGATGTTTCCAAATGTCTTATCAGATAAAGTGCTAGTGTCCATAAAGTATAGTGCTAGTATCTATAAAGCACTTATCAAACTCAACACCCAAAAAAACAAAAAGTCCAGTCAAGAAATGGGCAAAAGACAAGAACAGACATTTCTGCAAAGAAGACATCCAGATGGTCAACAAACACACGAAAAAATGCTTGACATTGCTCGGCATTAGGGAAATACAAATCAAAACCATGATGAGATGCCACCTCACACCAGTCAGAATGGCTAAAATGAACAAGTCAGGAAACAACAAATGTTGGCGAGGATATAGAGAAAGGAAAACCCTCTTACACACTTGGTGGGAATGCAAGCTGGTGCAGCCACTCTGGAAAATAGTATGGAGGATCCTCAAAAAGTTAAAAATAGAGCTAACTTATTACCCAGCAATTGCATGACTAGGTATGTCCATCAACAGATGAATGGATAAAAAAGATGCGTGTGTGTACATGTACACACGCACACACAAACACACACACACACACACACACACACACGGTGGAACATTACTCAGCCATCAAAAAGAATGAAATCTTGCCATTTGCAACAACAATGGATGGAACTAGAAAGTATTACACTAAGCAAGATAAGTCAGAGAAAAACAAACACCATATGATTTCACTCATGTGGAATTTAAGAAACAAAACAAATGAACACAGGGGAAGGGAAGGAAAAATTAAATAAAAATGAAAACTGAGAGGGAGGCAAACCATTAGAGACAGTGAACTCCAGGAAACAAACGGAAGGTTGCTGGAGGGAAGGTGGGTAGGGGATAACTGGGTGATGGGCATTAAGGAGGGCACTTGATATAATGAACACCGGGTATTATATGCAACTGATGAATCACTAAATTCTACCTCTGAAACTAATAAAAAAAATTATGCTTCCATTAACTGAACTTTGTAATACTAAGAAGCTGTAGTTACTAAGCAAGCAAGGATGTAAAATAACTTAAAACAATCTAGGAATTCACATATAAGTATAACCTGCTTGTAATATTTTATTTTTTTTTAAGATTTTATTTATTTATTTGTTAGAGAGAGAGAGAGTGAGCACAGGCAGACAGAGAGGCAGGCAGAGGCAGAGGGAGAAGCAGGCTCCCTGCCGAGCAAGGAGCCTGATGTGGGACTCGATCCCAGGACGCTGGGATCATGACCTGAGCCGAAGGCAGCCGCTTAACCAACTGAGCCACCCAGGCGTCCCTGCTTGTAATATTTTAACACTGAGGCCTGAAATAAATGTCTACATCTGTAATGTTCCCCTACTTCTACTTATTCATTTCCAGCCCCTTAAAGAGCTGGTAAACTGAAACTGCACTGACATGTTTTCATCAAATTGCCTATTTCTAGATCATATGGAAGACTCAGTGCATGTGTTAGAGACCATCACTAGAAAGCCACTGACATGGTCTCACCAAATGGCTAAAGGACAGGCACCTGGTACTTTCCAGGCACTTTCCATGCCATCAATCCTCTGCAGATGCTGTTTTCTCTCCTTAAAAAACCACCTGAAGAAATACTCATCTTCAAAATTCACATCAAGTGAAAATAAGTAGGAAAGATGTGTCTGGTGTCCTTAACTCACCAACATCCACTTATCCAATACCCAACACAAAACCGACCACACAGATGGGGAGCAAGCAGTAAGCCAGTGTTCAATGGAGTAACTATATTTCATTATCTATTTATTTAAATATCCTTCAGCAAGTTTCATGGTCAATTTCTTATAACTCCAGATACCTAGTACAGGACCTGAAACTCACTGAATTTCTTTATTGCTAAATAAATGAATTATCATTTTCTATTTTTGTGATAGAAAATAAATATTTTCCATACATTCAATAAACATGTGTTATGGGGTAAGCATAGTGTTAGGTAGAGGAGATACAGAAATGAGAAAGACATAGATCCTTAAGAAGATCAAAATCTTGTGGGGAAAATAAGAAAATCGATAATCATAGTGCCCAGTAAAAAGCAATACTGTCAATAGAAGTGCATCAAAGGTATTTTAAGGGTGCAAAGGAAGAGCACCAAAAATGGGTACCTAACTCCTTCATGTATAGAACAAGAGTCACACAGACTAAACTTCTATAATAAAATATAAAGTTCTTTTAAAAAGTTTCTATAGAGATTGTCAGGAGGAAGAGTAGGCAGCACAAGAAAAATTACACTTTCCAGAACAACATACTTTTTTCGTTTTAGCCTCTGGTCCTCATGAAAATTTGGCATACAAACTGAAAAAAAAGGAATTTTACAGGATATGTATGAAACAAAAATGTTGAGTCCTTGGCTGGGTTTACTTCAGACCAATGAAAGAACTGTTTGTCAAAATTTCAGCCAGCGAGACGGCAAAAAAAAAAAAAAAAAAGTTTCGAGACTCAAAAATACAAATAATCATGCCCTCAAGTATTGGCCATTTTATGAAGGTGAGGGATTGACATCTGGCTTTATGAAAAAAAAAAAACTACCTGTGATTAAAATTACTTTGTGGCTAAATGCATCATCATTATTCTATATTAGAACTTTTGATTTCAAAAGAAAAAGCATATAATCTAAAGACTGGCAGAATTTACATCTTAAAGACTGTTAATGTTTCTAACAGAAGACATTCATTTAACAAGAATCTGTAAAAATTTTAGGGAAGACTTTTAACAAGGAACAATAACGTATACATGTGTGCACATATGTAAACATATAGCTAAGTAACAATGAACACAGACATGAAGTTGAAAAGTTTCGCTATATAACAGTGAGTTATCAAGACCCTGAACAGAGAGCACAAAATCTCTGAAGCCAGTACTTCTCACATTTGCTTGTATCACCCAAAGAGTTTAGCAAAATATAGAGGACAGACACTAACATTTGATTAAGATGGAATATGAAATCTTAAAAAAAAATGATGAGTTCTCAGATTCAGAAAATAATTCAATGGGTTTTCAATTTTTGAAACCTAGAAACTTTTCTAATACCATATCCAATAAACTATCACACTTTTAAAAAAATGTTACTTTTGGAAGTTGCAGTGAAATGGCAACAAAATATTTGGTAATGATTTTTAACAAAAAAACTTAAGAGTAAGACGTGCAATTTTTTAATGGTGACTTTCATAGCTGTTGGCTAGAGGGAATGGTAAATCTAAAGTAACAAATATCTTCTGAAAACAAAAATCAGGAATTTTTGAAAGCTGTCCCTATTAATGGACTGATTTCATTAGAAAAATCTGGAAAGAGCAAATGCACTTTTACAAGCAGCTAAAGTGTTTTTATGGAAGAGAGGTATTTACAAGCAGTTTATTAATAATAAAAGTGGTTTAACAGCAAAATTCTTTCTATAATCCTCAGTTTATTACATGCTAATCATTATGCTGCATACCAATTCTTACACAATTATATTTCCCATTGAAAGTAAATGATGGCAGTATAGCAGTCATGAGATTACTCTGGCTTTTAGATACAGTAATCTATAATTTATTCTATTAAACAGGATACTTCTGACAGTGAAGTGGAGCATTATTAATAATTTTACCATGATAATAGGCATAAACTGGTGCTGGACTTGGCAAACCAGGAAGAACTGTCATCCTTATTTTGGAGAATAACATTTTTTTTCAGATTTTATTTATTTATTAGACACACAGAGAACGATCACAAGTAGGCAGAGAGGCAGGCAGAGAGAGAGGGTGAAGCAGGCTTCCTGCTGAGCAGAGAGCCCGATGCAGGGCTCCATCCCAGGACCCTGAGATCATGACCCGAGCCGAA
Organism: Taxidea taxus jeffersonii; assembly: GCA_003697995.1. Taxonomy (NCBI): domain Eukaryota; kingdom Metazoa; phylum Chordata; class Mammalia; order Carnivora; family Mustelidae; genus Taxidea; species Taxidea taxus. The sequence goes on from RCUC01129111.1 coordinate 22,208, forward strand.
GGCAGAGGCTCAACCCACTGAGCCACCCACGTGCCCCAGAGAATAGCATTTTAATTAATAATACAATTGTTAGGCTTTTAAATTAGTGTTACAAATAAAATTTGATTAAAGAGGGAAAAGACATTAACATTTCCTTACCAATATCAATATACTTGGGATCCAAAGGTGTGCCAATAGAATTACAAAGAACTAGCACAAACTGTGAACAAAAAAAACAGAGTATCAGAATTCCTGCTTCTTTACAATAAAGGAAACAATGCTTAAGATATCATGCTTATCTCTTTAAAGTATCAAAACTGGGAAATAACTGACAAAACTCTTAAGTGCAAAGAACATAATCTACAGCATTAAACATAAAGAAACATGGATTAAAATTAAAACAAGGCTGATTTCTCAAATTATTTCAAAACAAGTTCCAACTACTGGCACACTGTGGTTTTTAAGAGGCCACCTAAGAACGCAAGTACACTGGCTACTTTTCACTATTTATACTTCTAAAATTCCTGATCAGCTGTAACCTCAAAACTCATTTTCATCCTACATAAGAAAATTTGTTACCGTTGCACCAAATGTTCCCATCTCGTTCTCCTCCTTTGAGGCAATATAAAAAATTCAGAAAAAAATCAGTTAACTCAGAGAAAACATAATCCAATTTAGTGAAAAATTATTTACAATGCCCACTAGTTAGCACAAACACAACTATCAGTAATTAATATTAGGGAAAATAATCATGTATAATGCACACTTTACACCATGTTATTCTAAAGTGATAATTTCGGGGCGCCTGGGTGGCTCAGTGGGTTAAGGCCTCTGCCTTCAGCTCAGGTCATGGTCTTGGGGTCCTGGGATCGGGCCCCACATCGGGCTCTCTGCTCGGCGGGGAGCCTGCTTCCCCTTCTCTCTCTGCCTGCCTCTCTGCCTACTTGTGATCTCTCTCTGTCAAAAATAAAAAATAATGATAAAGTGATCATTTCATTTTTCTTACTGTTAGTCACTTTTTCTATTATCTTGTGTTAAGAATACTGTTTTACTTAGATGTTCTCCTGAAGAGAATAATGATTTCAAATAAACCAATTCCCTATGCACTATTTACAAACAGTCTTTCTCTTTCATTTTTCAGCTTCTCAAGTAAAACTTCTTTAATTTCATAAATATAAACTAAATGGATCTTTATGCACTGTTGGTGGGAATGCAAACCGTTACAGCCATTCTGGAAAAGAGTACGGAGGTTCCTCCAAAAGTTAAAAATAGAACCAGCCCGGGACGCCTGGGTGGCTCAGTTGGTTGAGCGGCTGCCTTCGGCTCAGGTCATGATCCCAGAGTCCTGGGATCGAGTCCCGCATCGGGCTCCTTGCTCGGCAGGGAGCCTGCTTCTCCCTCTGCCTCTGCCTGCCTCTCTGTCTACCTGTGCTTGCTCTCACTCTCTCTCTGATAAATAAAAATAAAATCTTAAAAAAAAAAAAATAGAACCAGCCCATGATTGGGGACTCGCACAACTGAGTATTTACCCCAAAAGTATAAAAACATAAATTCAAAGAGATAAATGCACTCTTATGTTTGCTGCAGCTTTATTTACAATAGTTAATTGTAATTGGAGGCAGCCCAAGTCTCCATCAACAGATGAATGGATAAAGAGGATGCTGTGTATCGATACATTCAGTGGAATATTATTTGGCCATAAAAAAAGAATGAAATCCTGCCATTTGCAACAACCTGGTTGGAGCTACAGAGTATAATGCTAAGTGACATAAGTCAGAGAAAGACAAATACCATATGATCTCACTCATATGAACTTAAGAAACAAAACAAATGAGCAAAGAAAAAAAAGAGAGAGAGAGAGAGACAAACCAAGAAACAGACTCTTCACTCCAGAGAACAAACTGGTGGAGGCAGGCTGGGGGATGGCTGAAATAGGTAAAGGAGATTAAGAGTACATTATCATGATGAGCAGTGAGTCATGTACAGAACTGCTGAATTGCTATATTGTACACCTGAAACTAATATAAAATTGTGTGTTAATAATACTGGAATTCAAGTTAAAAATTTAGGGGCACCTAGGTGGCTCAGTCAGTTGAGCGTTGACTCTTGATTTCGGCTCATGTCATGATCTCAGGGTCCTGAGATCAAGCCCTGCATCAGGCTCCATGCTCACAGCAGAGTCTGCTTGAGATTCTCTCCTCTCTCTGCCCTTCCCCCCTTTCCCCCTCCACACCCCCCATCCCGCCCCGTTCACATGCAGGCACACAGGCTTCTCTCTCTCTCTAAAAACAAATAAATGAAATCTTTTAAAAATAAACAAAATTAAAATTTGAATGAAAAAATAGTAGAATGTTTAAAACACTTTTTAAGAAACTTTATATCGAAATATAATTTTATTATTCCACTACTTAAAATAAGCTGATTTACTGCCATAAAGTACCACAAATAACTTGTATTTTTTAATCCACATATAATCTACATGCTCAAGGTTAAAGAATGAATTAGTTCCATAAGACTTCTTACTAAAAATAGAAGTTCCCCCCAACTTCCCATTTTCTGCTCCCTGAAGTAACACCTTTCAGCTCCTTTAACTCATCCTTTTGATATCTACCTCCACAAATCTAAAAAATGTGTTTATGATGCTACATCATATTTTGTTCAGTTTCAATCTGGGACATTCTCTACTGACTTCCCACTATCACAGACGGGCGTGGAACTCTCTTTCAGCCCCCTGCCCAGCCCCCAACGCAGGGGCACACTCCTTTGCCTCCAGCTTTCCACCTACCATTTTGTTAGATCAGAATTTTAGGGGTTAGTATGGTCATTACACTCCAAATAAAAAGGCTCTTTTTAATCAAAAATCCACTTCATTAAAAAATTCATTTAAAAAACATCATTTTGACTATATAAGTGTTATTCATAGCTGAGTTGTAAGTATGTCACGATTTATTCTCCTTTCAAGTGCATTTTGCTTTCCCTGTGGTCGGTAACTGTTTTTATTTTTTCTCTTTGCTGGGTTTTCTGTATTGATTACTAACTTAAGGCCCTCTCAAGGGTTCAACCACATTAAGTGTTCTATTAATTTTGTCTTGAGTTTCCTCTGGAACCATGGGACATGCTGTCATCTGATGACACCCCAGGCATGGCACACACTGTCAGCTGGTACCACTCTTCATCGCTGATCTCAGGTTATCCAATTTCTTCCTCTTTCTTGGTCTAGTCCTCATTCTGATTGGCCACATCCTAAAGTAACTAAGAAAGCTTGGAAGGTAAATTTTTGGTGACCTTGTACATCTAAAAATGTCTTCCGCCTACCTTCATTTCATTTTATTTTATTTTTTCCACACAACACAGAAAGCTTTATTCATCCACACTATTCCACAGAAAGGCAGGCTCACTTCAGTATGCTGTCATCTTGGGCTTCTGCCAGTTCTCTCTCAATCCATTTCTGTTCATCCTGCTTCTTTTTCTCCTCAGCTGCTCTCCTCTTTTCCTCTTCTGCCCAAGGTTTCAGGTAACTTGAGCTTGGCTCCATAGGCAACTCCAAGAAATAGGCAGAGTAGTGGCGGAGCTTGATGAGCAGAGACAAGCACGGGCGATATCATCTTGTTCAAAACCTTCACACCAGAAGGACAATCTGCCTCCCACCTTCATTGTAATTTATAGTTTGCTTAATATGCAGGATTCAAGATGGGAAATCATTTTCCCACAAAATTTCAAAAGCAACTCTCCAAAGTATTGCTATTGACAAGTTGAATGCCATGATGACATCTGACCCTGTGAAGTCTGTTTCTCTGAAAGCTTATGAAGGATCTTTCTACCCTCAGTGTTGGCCTTGATGTGGAAATATTTTCATTCACTGAGTGAGGCACCTTCAATCCAGAAACTCAAGGGAAATTTTCTTGGATATTTTCTTCAGAGTTACTCTCCTCCACTTTGCCTGTTCACTGAACTTCCAGGTCTGGTCCTCTGATTTTCGTATCTATTCCCTCCTGTTTTCAATTTCCTTGTCTTTTTGTTCCACTTTACAGGAGTTTTCCTTCATTTTATCTTCGAACTCCTCTGCCAAATTTTTCATTGCTGTTATCGTATTTGTAATATCCCAAACCTCCTTTTCTATAGCATCCCTTCCTTTTTATGGATGTAAAACTCTTAACTCTAGGAAGACAATTTGAAATGATTCTTCTGCATTGTTCTTCTCCCTGCATAGTCTCTACTTCCTCCCAATCCTTTTCTCCTTGTGTTTATTTCTTTGTGTCTGTTAAATGACATGTTTTTCTCAAATGTCTGATAATCCTTGTCTATCTGGTTCTATTTAAGAGGATGACATTGAAAAGCTATTTGGAATCTATTTGTTTATGAGTGAGCCCCATGACTCTGGTCTTCACAGTAAGGTGATGGGGCAGGGATCTTTCCTTGGGGACTCCCCATAGGAGTAACTTTAAGAGGTCTTTTCTCTTGAACTGGTCAGATTCCTCAGACAGGATTCTTTATATACCTTCTTTTTTTTTTTCTCTCTCTCTCTCCTTCTTGCATAACCTCTAATACTTCCAAATTGTTTTTCCATTTGTTTCTTTCTCCTACCAGGTACCATTAAGTCCTGTCCTGTGTCTCTTCAGGATTCTGGGATGAAAACCAGTTACTTCTTTGCTTTCTCCATTGACGACTTAGGATTCAGCTTTCTTAGGTCTGCTAAGGTCATTACCACTAATCCACCTACTCTTTAACCTCCAAAACTATGTTGCCATTTCCTCTCCCTTTCTGGTCCCTATGGGCTTATGATTTTTTAAAAAAATACCTTTATTGTTGTTTTGTGAGTTTCAGGAGAGAACAGAGCCAAAGGTGGCTGTTCAAACAGTCTCCTTAAGCTAAAAACTCTATACTTTTTAATGGGATAAAATAAGTTATAACCCAGCCAAAGACAATGGCAATCCTTTTTTAAAAAATTTATGTGCTTCTGCAAATATCTGAATTGTTAGCATACTTTGAAAAAATGGCATTATTTACATTATTTATTTTACACTCTGAGACACTGATTTTGAAAGCACTATAATTCCAAATAAAAGTATATCTCTCAATGTCAAAGCTACCCAAAATGTTATAATGGCCACCGTTACATAATTTCTTGATCATTTATACTAGACATCTGGATATTCATTTTTTTCTTGTGGAATTTTAACTTGGAAAAGGATTATGGCACTTGAAATATATTTTAGAGAAAAAAGCTTCCGTACTGAACTGGTCAATATGAAATGCTAATGGATTAGCTGACTGGAAGAAGAAAAAAAAACGGGACAGAGAACCAATGGAGCCACATAATTTTTCAAAACAGCGGTCTAGACAGACACGGCCAGTAGACCCAATACTTTGCTGTACCTACCAGTACAGAGGCTATGCTGAAGAAGGTAGAGGTCAACATCTTAGCTTTAACACAAAAACAAACACCCACCTGAGGATGGTTTTCATCAGCTTTTGTAGCCAAAATGCAGAAATCTCCACAAGTAGTAATTGAAATGAGACTCTTCACATATTTAACATATTTCTCATTGTTTTTCGTATCCCAAAAGATAACACAATACTCTGGACGATCAGGTCTGGTATAAGCATAAACGACAGTGTTTGAGCAATAACCCCACTAGGAAGAAAGGAAGGAGCAAAGAACAGGAGAGAAGAAGAGGGGGAGAGAAAGAGAAAAAGAACATTTAACACTGTTAGAGAAAAATCTTATTATGTACTGTAAATATGTGGTTTTTGGATGCTGACCAAAGATCTTCAGGAATAGAAGATAGAAGGACTGAACATTCACCTTAATACTTCTCACTAAAATAACAACAAAGATCTAAGAGTAATATAGTTATCAAACAAAGAATGTACTACAAAAATAAATTTATTTTAACTTTCCTTATTTTCATTTGTTAAGATTTAAGCTTCAGTGGTGAAAATTTCAGATTTTTCAATAGTCATTAACAACTGCATGGGGGACAACAGGGAAGAATGATCCCTGTCAAAAATTTAAATTCTGGGTCCCCAAGCCAAAATTCAAAAACAGATGCCTTGCTTTTTTTTCCCCATCCACATTTTCTACATTTGTTTTCACCAGAGTAATATGTGCACATAGTTTAGAGTCAAATAATTCTATGTGGTTAATATAAAACAAAAATAAAATGCAGACCCCACTGACTAATTTCCTCCCAAGGGTAGCCATTTACAACTCTGAGCTTTGACTGTTTTGTTATTTATCTCCATATCATACATGTATTGATGGTGGAACTTATAGAACGTAATGGAGCTTCTTTCTCTTGGCTAACTCTCCCCATATGTTCATACCTAATTTTTAATAAATCAGCATTCTGAATTGATATTATTATGACTGTGTTTACTATTCAAAACTAAGGCATACTTACTTTTTATACCATGATTATTTTTTCAAATAAACTTTTTACTTTAAAATAATTTTAGATTTATACAAAAGTTACAAGGATAGGGGCTCCTGCATGGCTCAATTGGTTAAGTGTCCATCTCTAGATTTCAGCCAGGTCATGATCTCAGGGTTAAGAGATCAAGCCCTGTGTCAGGCTCTGCAATGAGTGTAGAGCCTGCTTAAGATTCTCTCTCTCTCCCTCTCCTTATGTGCCCCCCTCCCCCTACTTGCACATGCTCTCAGTCTAAAAAAAATTTTTTTGAAGTTACAAGGATAATACAGAGTTCCCTGTACCCCTCTCCCTATTGTTAACATCTTACACTACTGTGGTACATTTGTCAAAACTAAGAAACCAGCACTGATCCAGTCCTATTAACTAAATTTCACACTTTATTTGGATTTCATTAGTGTTTTTCTTAATGTCCTTTTTCTGTCCCAAAGTCATATTTGGGATGCATTATATGCAGTAGTCAGATCTCCTTAGACTCCCCTGGGCTGTGATGCTTTCTCAGTCTTTCCTTCTTTTTAATGACCTAGATGGTTTTAAGGAGCACTGGTCAGGTATTCTGCAGAATGTCCTTCAATTCGGGTTTGTCTGATGTTTTTCTCCTGTTTAAAGTAGGATTTTCAGTTCTTAGTAAGATCATCACAGAAGTGAAGAGCTCTTCTCATCTGCCACATCGGGGGTACAAGAGATCTGTGTGACATCGCTGATGATGCTAGCCTCGATCGCCTGGACGAGATGTGTCCGCTAGGTCTCTCCACAGTAAAGTGACTTTCTTTTTTCCCCTTTCCATAGCCTGCTCTTCGGGAGTGAGTCACTAATGCAACTCACGCTCAAGTTAGGGAAGCAGGGGACCGGAGGGGGTAGTATCTAAGTAATTCGAATACTTCTGTAAGATTTATTCCCCCCCATTTATTTATTTAAATAATTTATTTTAGATCAGCTTTTGCTCATGGGCATTTATTTTATAATTTCGTTTTATAATTTGGTTACAATTCAAAGTTACATCATTTATTTTGTTGCTCAGAGTGTTCCAATTTTGGTCATTGGGAGCTCTTCCAGGTTGGCTCTTGGTCTCTTTGATATGCCCCATCCTGCTGTTTTGAGCACATCCTTACTTTCTAGCACTAGCAGAGACTCTAGGATCATCCTGGATTTTTCCCTTCCCAGTCCTAAAATCAGACAGTTCTCCAGAGTGCTTTGCCTTTTAAAACTGAAGTAAGTTTTTCATAACAAATATTCTTAGTAGTTTACCAGACTGATTAACCTATACTTCCAAATTTGTTTTGGGTCAAGTGTTAAATTTAAGATAAGATACTGATTAGTATTGGGGCACCAGGGTGGCTCAGTCGGTTAAGCATCTGCCTTTGGCTCAGGTCAGGATCCCAGAGCCCTGGGACTGAGCCCTGCATCAGGCTCCCTGCTCAGTGGGGAGCCTGCTTCTCCCTCTCCCGCCCCGCTGTTTGTCTCTCTCTCTCTCTCAGAAATAAATAAATATTTTTTTAAATATTGATTAGGATTATGCTGTTTATTCTCATTTTCCCCTTCTGACCCATTCCCTCTCTCTGATTTTCTTTATCCTGCTCTTCCCTGGAGACTGATTTCTATGAACTCTAACACGTGGGCTACCTTGCCTTCTGGTTTCCAGTTGGGTCCAGCCAATAGAAGGCACCAGCAGGTAGAGAGACCGGGTGAAGTATTTCCTCCCCAGAAGTGTTTCTACCCAGCCAGCCGGTAGAGGCTGTGCTCCCACAGGATAATTCCTCCTGCACAGCCACAGCTCTAGTGGGTTCCAGGAACAATACTTTCTTATCTTGCCCACTGTTGCTAATCCCTGGATACCTGCATTGCCATCCTTTTCTGGACCCATTAGCCATGCCTATACGTCTGTAACAAACCCTCCATCAATCTTTCTTCAATGATTCCTTTGAGTGTGCCATCTGTTTCCTGCTGAGACCCTGTTAGGAGTATTTTATTAATTATGTATAGTATACTAGAAAAGTTTTCAGGTTCTAAAGTCTTTGCACTAAAAACATCTCCTTTCATCTGGGTCTAAAATAAAGTGGCTGCAAACACATGCAAGAAACATACATTATACTTTGAGCTGTAACAAAATTCTTTAGTAAAAATGGCTCTTTTTTTAACAACTGCTCACAATACTCACCTTATAATCAGGTCGAATGTTTGCAAAATATATAAACGAATCAACAGCTAGTGCAATTTTCAGTCCTCCTCCTTCCCAAGATAGTGCAGACATCTGCTTTCCAGGTACCTTCAAAGTGCCTAAATGCTGAAAAAATAATTATGTTTAATCTAAAGTATCACAATTAAATAAAATATAAATTACCACCAATTACTTCATAGGAATTAAAGGTGTTATAAAAATTATTTTGTGAAAGGTTACTACTCACTTTAAAATCATTTTCCTTGAATTTTTATAATGAAAAGCATACTTATGATAAGAGAAATTTACAAACAAAAGCGAAAGAATTCAGTACTAAATTTCATCAAGTCTAAGATGCCAGAGACCTAAATATGCATATTTATATACAACTCAAGAAAGAATAAAACACATTGCTAATTAAAATAAGATAACTTTGATTATAAGATGCATTCCAATTCTGGAGTTGTAAAAAATTCTGCTTCTTGGGGGCACCTGGCTGGTTCCACGGGTGATTGTGGGTTTGAGCCTCATGTTGGGTATAGAGATTACTTAAAAAGAAAATCTTTTTTAAAAAATTGTGCCTCTTGGAATGAATGAATTATTGTGGCAGTAGATACAATCTTTTTTTTTTTTTAAGATTTTGTTTATTTATTTGACACAGAAAGAGCGAGACAGCAAAAGAGAGAATTCAAGCAGGGGGAGGGGGAGGAGAAGCAGGCTGCCACTGAGCAGGACCCCGATAGGGGCTCAACCCCAGGACCCTGGGATCATGACCTGAACTTAAGGCAGACAGACACCCAGGCACCCCTGTGGTAGTAAATGCAGGCTTTAAGTCTGGCCTCTCTCTCTTTCATGCTCCATAGCCAATTAGTCACCAATTCCTATTGCTTTTGCTCCCATATTCCTTCATTCCTGAATGAACTATGGTAATGGTCTAACTGCAATCTTTACCTTTTATCTCTTTTCTCATTCCCAGCCTCCACTACCCCAAATTCAACATTCATTCTACTGTCAAAATTACCTTTCTGGAACACAAATCCAACCATATCTTATCCTGTTTTAAAAAAAGGTCTAAGGGCACCTGGGTGGCTCAGTGTGTTAAAGCCTCTGCCTTCGGCTCAGGTCATGATCCCAGAGTCCTGGGATGGAGCCCCACATCGGGCTCTCTGCTCAGCGGGGAGCCTGCTTCCCTGGCCCCTGCCTTCCTCTCTGCCTACTTGTGATCTCTGCGTGTCAAATAAATAAATAAAATCGTAAAAAAAAAAAAGGTTTAATAATTTGTAAAAATCAATAGCTTCCCACCATCACATTCTTTAGCACAGTATACAGTGCCTTTTCCCATCTGGCTCAAAACTATACTCTTTGGCTCAGTACCTCACTATTTAGTCATAATTCCTGTGTCTCCCTCATGACAGAGCTACTGTCCTTCCAAACCTTTGTCCTGGACACTATCCCTTCAGGCAGAAGGGATATTCCTTTCCTCTCCCCACACCTTCCCAGCCTTACTCTCCCTTGTCCTGGAATATAGTCTCCATCCTCCAAGATGCAACTTTAATATTGTTTCCTGCCTTCTCCTTCCTTCTACAGGTCCATAGAATTCAGAAAGTGAGCTACCAGAGAGCACTAACTTCATCATATTCACATTTATGTCCCTATCCCTTCATGGATTGCTTGGTAAACAGGTACTCAATAAATATCTATTAAGTAAATAAATGTATCATGCATTCAAATTGATGTCTTCATACGTAAAGACATGCCAGATACTTTTAATTATGGTATCAAACCAACTCACAGTTTTTAATTTAACATAATAGCCCATTTTATGGCTAAATTAACAAGTGAATAAATTAATACAAAGACATTTTAATGTGGCCATGAAAAGAAATTATTGTAAATCTATGCTTTTTTGACAGACCCAAGAATTTTAATAAATCATACTGGTATCCTTGTTCTTTTTTTTTTAATTTAAAATTTTAATTTTTTTATAAACATATAATGTAACCCCGCCACCCTCTCCCGACACCCCTCCCTCAGTTTGTTTTATGACATTAAGAGTCTCTTTTGGTTTGTCTCCCTCCCAATCCCATCTTGTTTCATTTATTCTTTTTTCCTACCCCCTTAACCCCCACTCCCGTTGCATCTCCACTTCCTCATATCAGGGAGATCATATGATAGCTGTCTTTCTCCAACTGACTTATTTCGCTAAGCATGATACCCTCTAGTTCCATCCATGTCATTGCAAATGGTAAGATTTCATTTCTTTTGATGGCAGTATAGTATTCCATTTATATATACACCACATCTTCTTTATCCATTCATCTGTTGATGGACATCTAGGTTCTTTCCATAACTTGGCTATTGTGGACATTGCTGCTATAAACATTCGGGTGCATGTGCCCCTTCGGATCACTACATTTGTATCTTTAGGGTAAATACCCAGTAGTGCAATTGCTGGGTCATAAGGTAGCTCTATTTTCAACTTTTTTAGGAACCTCCATGCTGTTTTCCAGAGTGGTTGCACCAGCTTGCATTCTCACCAACAGTGTAGGAGGGTTCCCCTTTCTCCGCATCCTCACCAGCATCTGTCATTTCCTAACCTGTTAATTTTAGCCATTCTGACTGGTGGTATTTCATTGTGGCTTTGATTTGTATTTCCCTGATGCCCAGTGATGTGGAGCACTTTTTCATGTGTCTGTTGGCCATCTGGATGTCTTCTTTGCAGAAATGTCTGTTCATGTCCTCTGCCCATTTCTTGATTGGATTATTTGTTCTTTGGGTGTTGAGTTTGCTAAGCTCTTTATAGATTTTGGATACTAGCCCTTTATCTGATATGTCGCTTGCAAATATCTTCTTCCATTCTGTCAGTTGTCTTTTGGTTTTGTTGACTGTTTCCTTTGCTGTGCAAAAGCTTTTGATATTGATGAAGTCCCAATAGTTCATTTTTGCCCTTGCTTCCCTTGCCTTTGGTGATGTTTCTAGGAAGAAGTTGCTGTGGCTGAGGTCGAAGAGGTTGCTGCCTGTGTTCTCCTCAAGGATTTTGATGGATTCCTTTCTCACGTTGAGGTCCTTCATCCATTTTGAGTCTATTTTTGTGTGTGGTGTAAGGAAATGGTCCAATTTCATTTTTCTGCATGTGGCTATCCAATTTTCCCAATACCATTTGTTGAAGAGGCTTTTTTCCACTGGACATTCTTTCCTGCTTTGTCGAAGATTAGTTGACCATAGAGTTGAGGGTCTATTTCTGGGCTCTCTATTCTGTTCCATTGATCTATGTGTCTCTTTTTGTGCCAGTACCATACTGTCTTAATGATGACAGCTTTGTAATAGAGCTTGAAGTCTGGAATAGTGATGCCACCAGCTTTGGCTTTCTTTTTCAATACTCCTTTGGCTATCCGAGGTCTTTTCTGGTTCCATATAAATTTTAGGATTATTTGTTCCATTTCTTTGAAAAAATTGGATGGGATTTTGATGGGCATTGCATTAAATGTGTAGATATCTTTAGGTAGCATAGACATTTTCACAATATTTGTTCTTCCAATCCATGAGCATGGAACGTTTTTCCATTTCTTTGTGTCTTCCTCAATTTCTTTCATGAGTATTTTATAGTTTTCTGAGTATAGATTCTTTGCCTCTTTGGTTAGGCTTATTCCTAGGTATCTTATGGTTTGGGGTGCAATTATAAATGGGATTGACTCCTTAATTTCTCTTTCTTCTGTCTTGTTGGTATCCTTGTTCTTAAGCAGATATGCTCTGAAAGTAGGATTTAATGTATTAAACTCCATTTTGCCAGGGAAACTGAAGGGGGTAAAAATGTTTTAACCTAGGAGGGTCCACTCTATCTGTCCTGCTGCCTGCATGAAACCAAAGGGAGCGACCAGGCTCTCCCAGCAGCACTCGTGGTAATGATGAGCCTCACTGGGAGGGAGTGCCAAGTGATGGCAGCAACAAGGAGAGAAAATCAACTTGTAGTAAGTACTCACTAAGCACTGGGGTAGGCATTTTCTCATTGTTACCTCCTGTAATCTCTACAACAGTGCCATGAGGTTTACAGAACATAAGTATTTCAGAACATAAGTAAACTGAGTCTCAGAGGTGAAATGAGTTCTCCAAGTGAGACCACACTGTGGAAATAGAACTCACAACCAGAGCCAGGCCAGCCTGACAACAGATCACATGCTCTGTCACCCCCTTCCCTGGCTAAGACCACAGTATAAAAACCAGAAGACTCAGGCCTTCAGAATCAAAAGCAAATTCTTCCCTGAGGTTTCCTTAAATTTAAATCTTTAGATAATAGCTTCCTTCCAAGTTACTTCCCCTATTTTAATAACATAGATCCAAAATAAGTCCCCTATATATTCACTCATGAAAAAAAAAATACTAAGTGACTAATATACCCTAAGGAACTATCTAGATACTTTTAATCACAACCATACCAAACCAACTGACATTTTCAATTTGACACATGACACACTGTTTGGCAAGATAAAACAAATAGGCCTTAGAATCCATGTTTTTCTATTTTAGAAAAGGCTGAACTAACAAAAATAAGCAGACAAAGTAATATAATGATAAATAAGCCAGTCGCTGACAAAAATAACCAATAAAGAGCATGAATTAAGAATGAATTCAGATTTTTAACAGTTAGGAACCTTGAGAACTATACTCCTGTTTTCTCTTGGGTTTTAACAGCTACCAGAAATATAACTAGCCCGCAATACACAATCTGTTCTCTACATCACATTCTACTGGATGTTTTGAGATACTGATTCAAAAGCATGAGCTGATACCATTTCTTACCCTCAGAGAAATTACTAAAATGTATTTTTAAATATTAATATTAAAATATTAAAACAACTGGGGAAGGTTTTTGTGTAGCAATAACATGTACTAATGAAGTCTGTGGTGAATTTATAAACTAAATAGAGTTGAGAAACAGAAAATAAAACAGGTAAAAAGTTACTTAAGCTTAGTTACTAGTAAGTTCTCACTTTCCAAATTCTTTAAAATTCATAATATATTAATTCTCCTATTTGATATTTTCTAGCAGTTCCTCAATAAAATTCTCCTTAAAAATTAAATTCATTAGGTGCCCCTGGGTGACTCAGTAGGTAAAGCAACTGGTTTTGGCTCAGGTCATGGTATCAGCGTCCTGAGAGAGAACCCTGCTTTGGGCTCTGGAGTCAGCACAGAGTCAGCCTGTCCCTCCCTCCACTTTTGCCCCACCTTTTCTGCCATGCACATTCTCTCTCAAATAAATAAATAAAATCTAAAAAAAAATGTAATACTACCACTGAGAAGGATAACACATGCATTTATGAAAACAATGCTTTTATTTTAATGCAGCATCACTTAAGATTAGTTATTAAGATAAATTTTCTTAAAATAGTTGGCTATTTATCAACAAATTAAAACTGATCGAAGTCTGAATGAGGGAGAGGTGCCTGGGTGGTTCAGTTGGTTAAGTGTCTAACTGGTAATTTTGGCTCAGGTCAAAATCTCAAGGGTCCTGGGATCAAGCCCTGCATCAGGCTCTGCACTCAAGGGAGTCTGCTTGGAATTCTCTCCCTCTCCCTCTGCCAGTCCACCAACTTGCACTCTCTCTCTCAAATAAATAAATAAAATCTTAAAAAAAAAAAAGTCTGGGGGCACCTGGGTGGCTCAGTGGGCTAACGCCTCTGCCTTCGGCTCAGGTCATGATCCCAGGGTCCTGGGATCAAGCCCCGCATCGGGCTCTCTGCTCGGCAGGGAGCCTGCCTCCCTTTCTCTCTGTGCCTGCCTCTCTGCATACTTGTGATTTCTATCTGTCAAATAAATAAAATCTTAAAAAAAAAAAGTCTGAAGGAGAAAGAGACAGGTGTGTTTAACATCTACTAGAAATCACATTAAAAATCCAAAATATTAACCCAAAACAATGAAATTATATTAAAAACAACTCAAAAACCAGCTAGGAAAAAAGATGCACATTCAGATCACAGAGAAGATATTCTAAATAACTACTACACAGTGATTTCTTAGGTGAAACAGCTCATTTTCTAAATGTACAGAGTATATTTGATAAAATACAACTATCAAGACTTACAAGTGAGGATATTATTCAAAGACAAGACGCATGATATTCTATCATTTTTACTCAAAATGACCCTTTTCAAAAATGTGACAACTTTACACCATACCCTCCATTCTTTTTTCCCCTGCCTTATCCACTACACAGGAAAGGAAAAAGACATCTACCTCACCAAATGGAGTGTAAAACTGCACGGTGTTTACATCTTTATCCTGAGTGACAACCTTCTGGGAGCCTGCCACAGCCAACACGCTGCCGATGTGGTTCCACTGAATACTCACCACATACATGCCGGTGTCGATTAAAACAGGATCTACTCAAAAAGAACAAAAAATGAGGTAAATTGTGGTAAAACACTTAGCCTACAGAACTGTGTAATCTTCAGAACAATTTTAAAATATTTTTTAAGTTCTCCACGTTAAAAAAAGAAAAGAAAAGGAAAGAAAGAAAGAATTACATACTTTGGTCATTCTCATGCCTCATGATTTGGCACCGCCCATTGTCAAAACAAATCGCAAGGCAGGGGCAGTCTGGCTCCACGTAGCCTTCCGTGCCGTGGTACCAATGAATCCCGGCAATACTGATGGCTCCAGTGACATTCACCAAGCAATTCAGTTTCATTTTCATCTAAACAGAATCAGGTTCATAGTCCATCTTTTAAAACCTGTCACTCTGGGGCATCGCAGAAAGAACACCGGGAGCGGGATTTAAAGAGCTGATTTCAAATGCCGGCCCCTCGGCTTACTGATTTACTAACGCTGGGACAAACCCACTTCAACTGAATTTCAGTTTTTCCCTTTTGCAAAAGGAGGATTAAAAGAAATTCACAGAAAATTTATGAAACTAAATGACAAGAGGTATATGAAAGTACCTCAAAAAGAGCGAAGCATCCCGGAAAAGCTGGCTGTTCTCACTTCCACCAATAAATAGCTGTAATGTGCTCAGCCTCACGATGAACAAAACTGCCCCATAAGTAAGATCAGAGATCAAACACAGCTAAATCTCACAAACCCAGGGTTTTTCTTGAGATCATGCTAGGTGAGTCTCTTCTATTTTGCCTGCTTCCCAGGACCTGATTTTTTGTCCCTTACTGTTGAAGTCTCCCATTCTTTTTACAAAAAGCCTTGAGTAGTTTGCTACAAAAATATCATTGGAAAAAAACACATATATATCATTGGTATCTTATGTAAACTTGGGCTTCTGCTATTAGAAGACACAAAGATTAAACTGTACCTCATCCAACTCATTACTCTTCAGCTTCAATACACTGAAATCTTGTCCTTCCCAGTTACCAAGAATTCCGAACTAAAAGTATTAATTTACCTTGAAGTGACCCAGTTTCTATTAATTAAGAAATCTAAATGATTGGAAAAAAAACTGAAGACCTTCTTGATGACACAAACCATCATAATAAATGCATATACATATATGAATGATACATAAAATAATCATATAAAATGGTGTAACCAAAACTATCAAATATATGAAAATATACGCACTTACTATAAAGTTCCCCTGATTATCATAAATGTGTATTTCTCCATTTGCCATTCCAAAAAGTAGGATTTTACTATCTGCAGACCATGCTACATGGCATAACTGTATACCCTTCAAGTCTTTTCCCCAAATGCGATTCCCTAAAATAAAACATAAAACATAAGTTCAAGGTCATGATTCTCTAATAACTGCCCCCAAAATCTGTTTCCCTAAAGAGAACTCACACTCTTCACAGCACAGTATATTTGCTCGATTTATGCAGTCAATAAATATTTACTGAGCACCTATTATGTGCCAAACACTCTACTAAATATTTGAAATAGCAGGTGTTTCCAACTTCCCCCTTCTCTTCAAAACTCTAATCTAGGTCTTTACTCCCAATTAGCAGATGAATTCATCTTCAACCCTGGAAAGAAGATAAAAGCTTTCAAAAAAGAAATCCCTCAGTTCCACCTTCAAACATTCAGGACAAAACTAAATCCACAATAACCCTTTCTGCTTTGCCCCCCCAAAACAAAGTAAGAGGTGTATCTCTAACCAGACACCCATCTACGGTGAATCCCTCCACCTACTTACTGGTCTAAGCCCTTCCTAGCTTTGCAAAGATCTATCTACTGATTATTCATATTTACTCTTAATTTTCTCTCCAGGCCCTTTCGTACAAGTATTTAAACATACTCAGATCTGTCCTTCTTCAAAATTACCACCTCAAATAAAAACAAACAACAAAACAAAGAACATCTCCCTCAACCCCAAGTTCCCTTCTAGCCACTACACTATTTCCACCATTCCTCTCCTAGCCAAGCTTCTCAAAAGAGTTCACACCCACAATCACCACTTCCTCACCTCTCACTCAACCCTGAGCCCAACCCAACCTGGCTTCCATCCCATACGTCCACCGAGATGACCTTCAGGAGGTCCCTAATGGCCTGTTGCTAGGTCCACTGTAGGCTTTTCTTCAACCACCCCTTCCTTCTTTCTTGGTTTCTGTGCATTTGTTTACTCCTTTATCTCCCAACATTTATGTTGCAGGTTCTTATTCCACAGGTGGCTCGTAGGTTTTTCATCTATCCCAATGGTTTAAATTACCATCTACATGCTGGTGATTCCCGAAAGTATGATTCTAGCCCAGATATATTGGAGCCACAGATGCACACATGTAACTATGGTCTGACATATTTTAGGTGGCTGTCCTACAGCATGATAAAATCAACATGTCTGAAAATGAAATGTTGCCTCAAAATCAGTCTTTCTCCCACATCCCTTTTTTTTTTAAGATTTTATTTGTTTATTTGACACAGAGAGAGAGAGAGAGAGAGAAGAAAGCGAGCATAAGCAGGAGGAGAGGGAGAAGGAGAAGCAAGCTCCCTGCTGACGAGGGAGCCTGATGTAGGGCTCGATCCCAGGACATTGGGATCATGACCTGAGAAGGCAGCCACCTAACCAACTGAGCCACCCAGGGACCCCTCCCACATCCCTTATTTTAATGGAATCACCATTCATCCAGTTGTCAAAGCTAAAAACCTGGCTATTATTCTAGACACTTCCATACCCTCATCCTCAAAATGATCAGTAATGAGGCCCTATCTATTCTACCTCCTAAGGATCTCCTGCATGTGTCTACTTATTTCCAGCCTTTTTGTCACTACCCTGGTTCAGCCACCACCTACCACCACCTTTCACCTGAATTACCATAGTAATTTCTAACTGGTACACCCGCCCCCTATCTTTTTTCCTCCCTCCAGTCTTCATGTTGCAGTCACAGAGATGCTTCCAAAGAACAAAGGAGATCACCCTCCTCCCATTCTTAAAAGCTTTCATTGGCTCCCCAGTGCCCTTAAAGTTAAATCCCAACTCCTCGAATAGCTTACAATCTGCATAATCTGGCTTCTGCTAATGTCTCTAATTTCATCACACACAACTCTTCTCCTTTTAGTATTCAAGTGAAGGTACAGACTCACAGAAGTCCCAGTGTTATCTATGAACTAAAATTTGAAAAACACAGGTTTTAAAGCTATAAAACACAAGTAACAATGACATGCTCAGCTCTATTAAAAAATGACCAGATGATCACTTTAAAACATATAAAAATATCATATTATGCTGTACACCTAAGACTAATGTTATCAATAATATTCAATGGTTCAATTTTTTAAAAATAACCAGAGACTATTATATCCCTATATACTTTTTTAAACTAAGATCTACGTATTTATAATAGCCTAACAAGTGTAAAAATAAAATATAACTAGGCAGACATATTTAAAATAATCCTGAAAAATTAATTCACTCCTTTTTCAGTGCCACTGTAGGACATTTTTTAAAAACAGATTTTTTTACTTGAGTATACATAAAAATAAATGTTTCTTAAGGGCACCTTGCTGCTCAGTTGGTAGAGCATGAGACTCTTGATCACAGGGTTGTAAGGTCAAGCCCCCACGCTGGGTGGAGGGTTTACTTAAAAAAATTAAATCTTGGGGCGCCTGGGTGGCTCAGTGGGTTAAAGCCTCTGCCTTCGGCTCTAGTCATGATCCCAATGTCCTGGGATCGAGCCGCGCATCGGGCTCTCTGCTCCAGGGAGAGCCTACTTCCTCCTCTCTCTCTGTCTGCCTCTCTGCCTACTTGTGATCGCTGCCTGTCAAATAAATAAATAAAATCTTAAAAAATAAATTAAATCTTAAAACAAAAATAAGTGTTTCTTGAGCATCATCAAATTGTATATCAACTGTTTTCTCTTTTTATGTTTATTTTTCTGTCAGAAAGCTAACATATAATCAATTAAACCTCTAAAGACAAAAATGCCAACCAAATCTTGATCTTAGTTCTATGTACAACAAAGCATTACCATCCACTGAACCAACGATCACAGCCCCGTCTTCGTATACGATGCAGATCTTCTGTCCGTCGGCATTCCAGCTCATACTTCGAACCACTGACTTATTTCTATTATTGATCATCTCTTCATACCATGAGCCTTTTTGCACAAATTTTTAAAAAATTACAAGTCAAAACTTTCACGTAGGAGTTGATAACGTTCCATAAAACACACTGTGGGATAAATAACTGCAAAATTTTCTACAATCTGAGACATTAAACTATAAAACCTTCAAATAAAAAACAAAAACAAAACAAAATAAAAAATTAGCTGAGGCCTTGACCAGCAACCGCTTCAAAGATTATCACAGAAAACACAATAAACGCCCACCTTTTCTCTCTTTCTTTCTTCCTTTCTGTCCATCAAAAAATAAAACTTTATTTGCTTTTGACAGGCCAAAGTACCTGCTTTTTATCAAAGCCTAAAACTTGAGATAACAACCAAGGAAAAAACAAAATAACCACGATAATTTGATACGCATGCATAAACTCTCTAATGACTAATTGTAAGCATATTAAATACAAGTACACTAGGTAAAACTCTAAACTTGTTTGAAAAAAAATTTTTCAACAGTTCAAACCACTTTGGTGATTTCAGCGCTCGCTTCAGCAGCACCTATAACTTTAGTGATTTCACACCACTAATGCTAAATGATAAAAAACATTCTTGCACACAGGGCTGGAGGGACAGGTCTCAAAATATAACCGAATGTGAGGCAAATCATAAGGTTATTTTGTTTTGCTTTTACTTTTTACCACATTTTGGTATCAGGGATTCTGGCCCTATAGCCAACCAAATTATCCCATAATTTGAAATAACTAGTCAAGGAGGGCATTGAGTCAGGATTGAGGCCCAGAAAATACCCACTTTGGAAAAAGACAGTTTACCCTAATCTCCTGTACTCTCATATTCTACTCCCTGCACAGACATACACACGCATACATAAATTTTGAAAAACATAAATAAATTCATGTACAGTATATTTTTTAATTAAGAAATTTTAAATGGTGTACCCTGAGTATTTTCAAAACAACACACAAAAACTAAGGTAGACTTCTCATTTAAAGATGATGGCTACAGGCCCCAGAGATCATGTATTATGCGTTATTTTCTGGTAATAGTGATGCACCTAAATTAATCCTTCTCTTGCTCTCTCTTGTAGGCAAAAGGTACAAATCATGAGCCAGCAGTCAGAGTGAAGATAAAATCTGTATCCATGAAAGAAAAGGAAGCTAAATGACTCAATAAAGGGAATGAATTGTTGCCCCTGACTTCTTAATAAATGATTTTACCCACTGGACTAACTCTAGTCACTGATCATACAGAGAATAATTCTTATTGGAATCCTGGGGGAGGGGAACTATCTCAAGTAGAAACTATCCTACTAAGGGCCTAAGTTCATTTTGGAGATAACCAACAGTCCCCTAGTTCACTTTCCTCATACAAGGTCACAGTTCAAATAAAAAATAAAGTTAAAAGGAAAAGTAGGGTGCAATAAATCCAGAAATATTTCCCTGTGCGGTCAGGATGAATTCCTGCTGCTGGTGAAAAGAAGCCTGTTTCAAATATGTTGTTTCCCCATTCAAATACTGTAACCCAGACTCCATTCTGTGAAAGGTTCCATAAGCTCTCCTAGCATACCTTTATATAACATCCAAACAATGATAAGCCCATTTTGATCGCTGGTAGTCAACTTCTGATACTGTTCATTCCATGTTACGACTTGAACAGAACCTAAAAAAATTTGTAAGACAATTTAGAAACTAAAAAAAGCCTACAATTTCAAATTTGTATTTTTATAATAAACACCAACAGCACGCTCAAATCAACACGGTTCCTACGCAACTAGTCACTCTTTAATAAATCACTCAAAAATATTCATAGGATGTAGTTGCTATTGTCACTCATTTCCCACAACGTGTGATACTAATTTTCATGTTTGTTCCTATTTCAGGCCAGCAAAGGCACCTATTACATTTAGATGCAAGAGCTGCCATTTACCTGATGACAGAAACAAATGTAAGTAAGATTTACCCAACTGGACTGACTCCCAAGGATACTAATGCCCAAAGGACAGTGGATTCTTTTTTTAGGGGGAAAAGGGGTTGTTTGTAGTTGGTATATGCCCTAATTTCTCTTTTCCCCCTCTTGTTTTCCATTCTACTAGTAATGTACTCTTTTTTTTATGTTCAGTTAGCCATTGTAGAGTACATCATTAGTTTTTGATATATATAGTGTTCAATGATGCATTATTTGCATCTAACACCCAGTGCTCATCACAACACATGACCTTAGTACCCATCACCCTGTTACCCCACCCCCCCCACCCCCTAGTAACACACTTTTGAGCATATCTTAAACCTCTCGGTTATATGAACAACTGAGGGGGTTTTTTGTTTTGTTTTTTTAATCCTTAAATACTTTAGTGTTTATTTCCTAAGAAGACATTCTCTTTCATAACCACATTATAAATTAGTGAATTTAACACTGATACGATATCATTAACCATAGTCCACATTCAAATTTTATCAATTGTCCAAATAATGTCCTTTATAGGTACTTCTTTTTCTCATTCCAAGATCCAACCTAGGATCATAGAGTGCATTCAGTTGTCATGTCTATTTAGTCTACTTTGATGCGGAACCATGGGTCAGATTCTAAAAAAGGAGTATATCCTATCCGTAGACAAATAACAGTATTTTTTAATATATAAGGTAAGACCAACTTTGTTTTAGATTTACTGAAGATCTTGTTTAATCATGTAAAAGTTGTTGAAGGGCTCTAGGCTTAATTAATTAATTATGGCTCAACAGAAATGATTACTTTAAATATTATCATTATTAAAAATGATAACACTTCTGCATTAAGTAGATGGTTTCTAGCTTAAAGACTATTCAAATATGATTTTAAAAATTACATGACTCACCACTATGACCCTCGAGAGTCTGATTCATAGAAAGGTTACTAGGGGCAGCAAGACCCCTCAATTTTGCATCATCTAGGGGAAAAAAATATTACAGCAAATACATTAAAATAACAGATCATAAGACTTTGACATTTCTTGCTTATTTTTTTTAAAGATTTTATTTATTTATTTTGAAAGAGAGAGAGAGAGACAGAGTGAGAGAGAGCATGAGAGGGGAGAAGGTCAGAGGGAGAAGCAGACTCGCCATGGAGCTGGGAGCCCGATGTGGGACTCGATCCCAGGACTCTGGGACCATGACCTGAGCCGAAAGCAGTGGCTTAACCCACTGAGCCACCCAGGTGCCCATTTCTTGCTTATTTTAAAAGGAGTTCCTAGGGCGCCTGGGTGGCTTAGTGGGTTAAGCCACTGCCTTCCACTCAGGTCATGATCTCAGGGTCCTGGGATTGAGTCCCGAATCAGGCTCTCTGCTCAGCAGGGAGCCTGCTTTCCCCTGTCTCTCTCTCAAGCCTGTCTACTTGTGATCTCTCTGTCAAATAAATAAATAAAATCTATAAAAGGAGTTCCTATTCTCAGATGATATTAGAAAAAAAATTTTTTTAAGTATGCCTCATTCTGATCTACTTTTCTCATGGTGGAAACATAGGACAATAATATGTACTCTCTTGTAAAGATATTATTCTGGGGACGCCTGGGTGGCTCAGTTGGTTAAGCAGCTGCCTTTGGCTCAGGTCATGATCCCAGCATCCTGGGATCGAGTCCCACATCGGGCTCCTTCCTCGGCGGGGAGCCTGCTTCTCCCTCTGCCTCTGCCTGCCACTCTGTCTGCCTGTGCCCGTTTCGCTCTCTCTCTGACAAATAAATAAATAAAATTCTGGCAAAATAAAGCAAAACGTATTTAAAAAATTGGTTACCCAATATATTAAATATATTAGTAATTATTATTACTACTTATTCCTTCCCAAAAGATCATAAATAGAAATATTTATGACATACAGACTGAAAACTCTAAAGTATAAGAGGGACCAGAAAGCAAAGACTTTGGAAATCAGTTTTTACCAGATTTTGCAGAATCTTTTATTCATTCATTCATTCACTAAATGTCCACATTGTGCCATGCACTGTGGAAGCTTCTGAATATAAAATGATAAATGAAATAGTTATAGGCGTCCCCCCAGAGAGCTTGTAGTCTATTGAGGAGACAGAGATACTAAACACACACTCACCCACCCCCATAAATATAGATGCAGATATGTAAAATTA
>ML101357.1:0-20129 GCA_003697995.1 Taxidea taxus jeffersonii
AAAAAAAAAAAAAAGAAAAGAAAAAAGATCTCTGGCCTAAAAAGTACTGTCTAGGAAGGAAGTTCTTCCTTAGTGTTCTCAATTTTCAGAATGAAACAGGAGGCGAGGCTCTTTCTTAAGAGTAAGCCAGGGGAGGTGTCTAAGGAACAGGGTATTCACGATCCGAATACCTGCAGAGAAGAATGGTGAAGAGCTCTCACTAAGGACACATTAGAGAGCATAGCTAAGTTGAGGAGCATGCTTTGGTAGAGACTTCAATTCCTATAACCTATGACATTCCAGCAACTCCACCAGCCCCACCTGCTATATACCAGGGCCTAGATAACAGGGCAGAGAAGAGATTGGTGGCAACTTGTAGGCTTCTGGAGGAGAGACCGCACATATCCTCAGAAGTAACTACCAGTAGATACAATGTGATTTGCTCTCCTATAGATACAAGCAAAGGGCTCCAAGGTACCAGAGGTAGGAGAGGGATTTACTCCAATTTAGAGAATTGGAGGACTCTAGGGATATGAGGGAAATTCCAACCACCTCTTGCCATATAAAACCAAGCAAATTTCAAGCCTACTCAACTGAGAAATGAATTGCCAGAACACGAAAGGAAGATCAAATTTAAGGGAAAACTGTATGTCCAGTTTTCAGACATGTTGATTTTGAGATGCCTACCGTTTTACTACATGGACTTGAATTTGGACTTGAAAGTTATCACCTAAAGGTAATAGTTCGGGAGTTCACACACCAGTTTCTTGTACACAGAGAAAGTAGAAAGTAACACAGAGCTATCTCACGGTTTCCCCACAAATAAAGGCAGAAAGATAACACGGCCACCTGAAGTATGACTAGAGTAGAACAATGATCCCATTGAGCATGGGAGCACAGTTCTCCAGCAGTGAAACCAACATGGAGAAGTAGAAAAGGCCTAGAATTCTTTCAGGGAATGGAGTAAAAGAGCCCTTAGATGGAATTAAGAGATTGCATAAGTGTTTTGGAAGGATTCTTAGTTATACAAAGGGATGTGGTACTGGAAGAATTACAAAAAAGCTTCTTTCACAAGCTTGCCTGGAGCCAGCTTTGCAGGAGATTATGGCAAAATTCTCCCAGGTTCAATAGTAAGGCCATCACAATTGAGCAAGGTCCTGAGTCACCCATGCTGTCTTTTCACTCTCTTTTCTAGCCCCTGCTGTCTTTTTGTCCTCTACTCACTGACCTTGCCCCACTTACTCCTCTTTGCCCTAAAAGCCTATTTTTACTGTAAAGACACCCCAAAAGTAAAGACTGTAAAGGCTTTTACTGTAAGGCACCAAAGTAACACATCTGTAAAAAGAAAATTATTTTATTGTTTTACAGTAAGCTCCAAACCCTGTGTACGTTTGTGTTTGCTTAAGTCCTGGCTTTCATCTTATAATTCAAATGTGTGAGGCAACCAAAGAGTATTCCAGGAATAGCCCATGGTAGTAAGATGAGGCAAAAGCCATCTCAACCACATCTGGCAAATGTATAAGGAATTGCTGGTTAGGTACACTTCCTTTATCTACACTGGCAGTTACTCGTAACCACAAACGGTTTTTATTGGGTACCACTCTCCATAACTTAAATTTACAGTTTCAACTCCATCTAAGAGAATACACCCACCAGAACTCAGGTTCCAGTCCCAAACTCATTGCTAGCTACCTGTGCTACTACAGCCATGTCAACCTCTTGGAGCCTTATTTCTTCATCTGAAAAAGAGAAATAATGCTTGCCTTTCTTCACAAGGCCCTAAGAATCAAACCAGATAGCTATTAAATGGAAACATTCTTTTATGAGTATCATTATACAAAAATAAATAAAGAGTTGTGGGTGCCTGGGTGGTTCAGGCGGTTAAGCATCTGCCTTCAGCTCAGGTCATGATCCCAGGGTCCTGGGATCGAGCCCCACATCAGGCTCTCTCCTCAGCAGGGAGTCTGCTTCTCCCTCTCCTTCTGCCTGCTGCTCCCCCTGCTTGTGCTCTCTCCCTCTCTCTGTCAAATAAATAAATAAAATCTTAAAAACAAAGCAAAACAAAAATAAAGAGTTGTTATAGTTATAATAACTTTATTGGTTGTAGTAATAATTGTTATTATTGATAACAGTAGTAAATAGGAGGAGTTTATGTTCCCACAGTCTCATGGTACAATCCTCAAGGGCTATACACTAAGATCTTAGCATTAAAGGGCCCACCCATCTGCTACAGGCAGGGAGAGAAAAAGGGAGAAAAGGTGGTAAAAATAAAAGGAGAGAGAGAGGAGGAGAAGGAGGAGAGAAGGAAAGGAGACAACAGATGGAGAGACAGGGGAACAGGGAAGTGGGAAATGTAAAGAAAAGGCCTTCCCTGCCTGCCTTGGGCCTCCTGAAACCCCCTTTTTCAGTCTCTAAAAGGTGGCTTTCAGAAGGGATTCTTCCTGAAGAGGTCATTGAAATCATTAACTGAACCGGATAAGCTATGAATCTATAGTGTTTGGGGTAGTTCCTGGTCTTCACACTTGGCCCTTGGAGAAGGAGATACTGAGGAATGTGGTTTTAATGGCAGAAAGTAAAAAATGTTTTAAATGACCAAGGATGTGATCTTGGCTCAGTGGTGAGCCACTATTTTGCATGAAAACCAATTTGGGGGAAAAAATGTTTTGGGCTACATTTTTTAAAACTCTAAATGAATACCTCTCCTCTATTAAGTCCCCTAGGGGAAAACATATATTTTATAATATATATTACATATCTGTTAAATAGAAAAATGTCAGTGAGCAAACTGGCACATCTTCTAATTGTCCAATTTGACAATTGTCTAATTATTAGTATCTGGGCAAAGCTGAAAAGTAGCAAAACAGATGCTACTGACAGATTTTTATTTTGATTAGCAGCATAAGGGAACTGGTATGGTGAGGGTGCTTGGGGTTCAGCAAAGGAGAAGAGGGGAAAGAAACAGATGTCTAAATAGTTATTAAAAGATTCCAATTTTCAGTGTGCCTGGGTGGCTCAGCTGGCTAAGCATCTGACTTTGGCAAAAGTCATGATCCTGGGGTCTGGGGATCTAGCCCTGTAGCAGGCTTCACATTCAGCAGGGAGTCTGCTTGTCCCTCTGTCCTTTCTCTTTCCCTTCCCCCTCTCCCCCCAATCCCTGCTCACATACACTACATGTGTGCTCGGTCTCTCTCTCAAATAAATAAAATCTTTAAAAAAAAAATTCGAGGGGCGCCTGGGTGGCTCAGTGGGTTAAAGCCTCTGCCTTCAGCTCAGGTCATGATCTCAGGGTCCTGGGATCAAGCCCTGCATCAGGCTCTCTGCTCAGCAGGGAGCCTGCTTCCCTTCCTCTCTCTCTGCCTGCCTCTCTACTTGTGATCTCTGTCTGTCAAATAGATAAATGAAACCTTTAAAAAAAAAATTCAAATTCTTCACATTTCCTCTCTTTGGAAGAAACTGAGTTTAACTTCTGTAGGATTTTATTGATGTGTGTGTGTGTGTGTGTGTGTGTGTGTGTGTGTGTGTGTGGTCATAGATGCAGAAAAACATCTTAAAACATGCCCAGGCTAACCAATAGAGGATCAGGACCCATTCCTTCCTTCTCTTTCTCTCAGTCTCTTTCTGTCTCTGTCTCTCTTCTCTCTCTCACACGCACACACAGTCACACATCATTAATAGTTTCTGAGGTTTATTTTTTATTTATTTTTATTTCTCATATACAAATGCCTAGGAATATACTCCTCTTTATGTGTTATGAGAAAATATGTAGGTGCAATATTCAGGAAATTAAACTAATTACCTTTTACCTGCCAAGTGAAGTAAAAAGTCTACCTCTAAGATTAATATTTTATACTTCCTTATTGTCTTGAATTATGTAGGTATATAAAGGGGGTTTTCCTTTAAAACACACACATACACACATATATGAAATATGAAAATGAATGGATTGTTGAGAATGAAGCAAAACTGCACGTTTACAGAAAGCCAAGACATGTGCTATAAAATAAAAAGGAGATTGAGCTGGTTTAAACTGAAAGACCAGCAATCATTTCAAACAATAGTCTTCCTTTTGAGCTGAAAATATGAAAATGGAATGGCACAGGTGAGAGTCCTCCTTGACTACTCCAAAAATCTGTTGGATAATTAATGTGCCCTTTACCTGGCTTAATGGAAGCCCACTGCTCCACTCCATTTAAGTGAAGGCAGGAGGCTTTCAAACAGTAGGAATAGGAGGAGAAGGAGATTGGAGATTTCATATATATATTTCTCTTCTAATTATAAAGTAATTCATGAGACAAATTTTAATAAAAACTTTTAAAATTAATATTCACTGTAGAAAAATTGTAATGTGCTAGAAAAGATAAGGAATAAAATAAAAATAGTTTATCATTCCACCACCCAGAGAGATAAGCTGATAATATTTTATTGTATTCCTTTCTAGTATTTTTTTTTCTTTAATGTTAAACTGTCTTTGTTTGGTACAAGAAAAATACTGTCATTTGATGCTTTCAACACTGCTGGGCAAGAAATAAATTTTTAAATGCAAAAATAAAAGAGAAACAATAATTGCACCCTGTTAAACTGTGGATGGGAAGCTGTATCAGCCTCCAGAACTAAGTATTTGAAAAAAGAAAGCTGTTGTGAGTAATCAGCAGAGTGGGGCAGAAAGTACACACAGGGGACGCCTGGGTGACTCAGTTGGTTAAGCGGCTGCCTTCGGCTCAGGTCATGATCCCAGCGTCCTGGGATTGAGTCCCACATTGGGCTCCTTGCTCGGCAGGGAGCCTGCTTCTCCCTCTGCCTCTGCCTGCCACTCTGTCTGCCTGTGCTCTCTCTCTCTCTCTAACTAATAAATAAATAAAATCTTTTAAAAAAAGAAAGTACACACAGAAGATTTTCTCCTACTGCTATTTTACTGTGACCCCACTCCATGACCTCTAGCCTTCATTTTCTTCGTCTTTAAAGTAAGGGACTGCAGCTCAGCAGTTCCACAAACATTAGTAGGTGTTTTTCCATGTGATGGAAAACAGAGATGATAGACAGGAAGTATCTACTCTAATCTACCAAGTTTTGCAACTTAGAAATGAAAATCAGGTAAAATTTTGTGATATCCCCTGATATTTAAAATGCCCCTGAAATTTAATGGAAGAGAATCTGAAAATTCTTGGTTTAGTGAAGTGGACAAAATGCTACCCAAAGTTTCTCATTCTGAAATTCTGTAATTCATTGTCACGAAGAGTCAAATGCCTCTTTAAGATACCGCCCTAAACCAATATTGACCATTTTCATGCTGACAGCAATCAGTAAATTGCTGGAAGGACAGGAGCACCCCACTTTCAAAATAAATGGAAACCAGAGCTGAATATTCTGTCCATTCTGTTGTCATTATATATTCCCTATATACCAAAGGCCAACCTTTCAAAAATTGAGCAATAAAAATCAATCCCCACTCCAAATCATTCTCCTTCTGATCCTTCTTAACAAATTCCACCTCAATCTAGGAATTTAGCAACATTGAACTTTCTCTTCCATTTCCAATGAAAACCTATTGGAAAGTAGTAAACAGGAGTCATTTACAGCTTAGTGTATTTCTCCCGAGGATATTTATAATAAATCTTTATATGGTAATCGTTTAAAAAATTGGGGGGTACCTGGGTGGCTCAGTGGGTTAAGCCTCTGCCTTGGGCTCAGGTCATGATCTCAAGGTCCTGGGATTGAGCCCTGCATGGGGCTTTCTGTTCAGCAGGGAGCCTGCTTCTCCCTCTCTCTCTGCCTGCCTCTCTGCCTACTTGTGATCTCTCTCTCTCTCCCTCTCTCTGTCAAATAAATAAATAAAATCCTTTTTTAAAAATGCTACCACTTTAGAAAAAAGTTTTTCTCCCTGTTGAAAGAGGATATATCAATGAGTAGGTGGAAAAGGTATATTTAAAGCAAGACAAAAGGACCTTCTGCAGTTCCCTAAATTAATACAAGATATGGAGAGCCTTTGTCCATGAGTCTTTCAAGTTCAGGGACACTGTGGATCCTGTCCAATATGGGTCATTCCCCAACTTCACTAATAAGGACACTTCTCCCTCTCTCCCCCAACTTGGAGATTGAGCTAGTTATATAATATTATTATTAAAGAGCCATTTCAAGAGGTGGAGAAGAGATTGTTTGCTTTTTTTTTTTTTTTTTTCAGTTTTTTTAGGAGGCTGAAAGAGTTTAGGGAGTTGACCCAATTTAAATGAATTACAAATTGGATTAGTAATTGATATATTTGCAAATAAATGATTCTTTTAGATCAGTACTATCCAACAAAACTTCAGTGATGATGGAAATGCTCTGTAACTGCAATACCCATGAGTT
This sequence comes from Taxidea taxus jeffersonii, assembly GCA_003697995.1. Taxonomy (NCBI): domain Eukaryota; kingdom Metazoa; phylum Chordata; class Mammalia; order Carnivora; family Mustelidae; genus Taxidea; species Taxidea taxus. The sequence continues at coordinate 6,325 of ML101357.1, forward strand.
AGCTATTTAGCCCCATGTGGTTACTGAGCACTTGAGATATGGCACTTGAAGTTCAGAAACTGAGTTTTAAATTTTTATCTAATTTTTATTAAATTTAAATAGCCATATGTGGCTAATGGATGCCATATTAGCACAGATGATTAGCATAGATGAATTCTAGATGATTCTTTGTAGAAGCTGATTGGGTGCCAAATACACTATTCTGACCCTAACAAGACAACTTCATCCAAGTAGGATGAATATGTCTTTACAGTTTCAGGTCTATTGTAATTACACTTGTTGCCAAGTCAGAGGCAGTTGCTATTGACAATCCAGAAAATCTACAGAATTGCCATGGAAACCCCGTTGAAAGAACATAGGGCAAACCAGTATATTGCTGTTTAACTAGAGTCCAGTAGGCCCCAGCCTATCCCTCAAAGTGACCCAAATAAAGCCAACTTAATGCTTTTTTTTTTCTTAAACTTGTGTCTGCTGGGAGTTTTTCATGTTTCTATGTCAACCCTTGTTAAAGGATATCTTGAAAGGCTCTCCTATGACCAAAGATCCTCTCAATTCACAATTTTTTCTGACTAAAAGAGTGAGGAAACTATGACTATTATCTGTTGTTCTTAAGCAAGACCTTTGGGACCCTTCAAAGAAACAGACTGAATATTTATTATAAGGAAGGAGAATTATACAGTGTGTAAAGGCCCTTTGTTGAAAATTTGGTTTTGATAATTACATTTTTATATGAAGGCCCTTTGTCAAAAATCCCTCTTTGAGAATTATGCTTGCTGACTCCTCAGATAAAAAGAAAAGGTAAGGGAAATGCTTGGCCATCAGTGTTTCAAATAAGAAGGTTTCAATGTGTTACCACTGGCCCTTGATTTCTACCTCAAATGACACGTCAAGGGGGTGTAACCATTGCCCAAACCTCTTTTGGAAGAGTTAAGTTTGCCAGAGCCTCAATTACCTGTTACTTGTATCCTAAAGTCCTGGGAGCTCCCCTAGCTACAGAGGCCACGGTTTGCAAGAGCAAATAAACATAGAGATCCCTGGCCAGCCTCCCCATGCCTGCTCTCATTCCCACGAAGAATAGAATTCATTAGAAATTGTAAAACCATCTTTATTGCTAGGGGTTAAAACAAAAATTTTTTCCCTTGGACCTTAAACCCTGAAGTGCCTGGAAAGGAGGCTTAAGTCTTGGCCACCCTGGGTAAGGACCCTAAGAGGCTGTGGCTGAAGAATCGGAAATGAACCCTAGTCCTTTGCAAGGTCACTGGGTTTTCTGTGTTGTAAGGAAAGTTGTTAGGAAACTGAGGACTTTTGTGAAGTGAGAATACTTGTTTTAGACAATAATAGCTGCTGATAAGAACAAAAGCAGATAAAGGATCACTTCCTAGTCAGGAGCCAGAGAAAGGAATGCACACTTGAGCACTGTCTCAGTTTAGTTTTGAAATGTAGGTGGGGGGAAAGCTCTCTAGTTGCCTCCAATAACTGGCTTGCTTTCTTTCCTTTCCCCGCCCAAATCTATGTGAGTTTTGGGGCCTTGCTCTTCATACTACATTAGACTTACAGCCCTTGTTATATGATCCTCTTACTTTAAGAAAGCAAAGACACAGCCTTGGTCAACTAGTTATACTAGAACTCCTGGCCCAAAACTTACTTCATATGCCACAAAGTTCCTGTTTCCACAGCAGTAAGGAAGCCCTTATCTGTTCCCTATTTCCTTCTCCTTTCTACAGTGAAATGATAGGAGCTGGGGAACACTAAATTGTGCTGAGAATATATAGCTCTCAGGATCTTGAGCAGCCCTCACACTTTGTTATAATCATGCTTCCATTCAACAAATATTGACTAAGTGACTGCAAGGTCCAAGCCGAGTACTAGGTGTTGCTTCAGCAGACAGGAGCCTCAAACGTGGTTACAGCTAACATTCACTCGAAAGGGTGATTTTATCTCCATCCAAGACAAGGAGGCTGGGGACTCATAACGATATATTTTTGCAACTCAGTGTGTAGAGTTAATCCATATTTACTCAGCTACTCTTTCTTTCTCGTTGATTATAAGTTTTCTCTTTCCTCTTATAACTTCCTAGCATCCTTGCCTGTTGCCTCTGGTTAAGGTTGAGCACAAGATTCTGGAAAAGGAGTGAGAAAGCCGAGGGTGTGACCCCACAAGCCACATCTTGCTCAGTTTCTGTATATGGGGATTAGGAAAAGAATGCCTGATTCTTGAAGTTCTCGTCTGACCTGGGGCCATGTTTGGGAGTGTGGGGATTCTGGCATGAAGAGAGAGTATAACTAAAAACAGTGCAGTCTTGTTGACATAAAATCTGGTCCCCTCTTACACACATACACTGTCTGACTTGGTCAAGCCATGCTCTCTTCAGATCATGCCCTCCTCCTCCCGACCTTTCTTCTGGATTCTCTCCATCTCACTGTCCCCACCCCAATCCAAGTCACCTTCATTTGTTTGCCTGGACTCTGGGCAGGCAGGCCTCAATAGCCTGCTGACTGGCCTTTTTACACCTGTATTTGTCTCCCTTTGATCCTTTCTCCATTCTGCAATTAGCATGACCTTTCAAAAAGGTGTTGCTTCCTCATACGCAAGGGTAATGACCCAGATCATGAGTGGGGCCTCCAAGGCTGTGCACGAGAGCCTTGCACCCACCTCCTTAGCCTTCTCACTGTTTGTGGACCACCCACACTATGCTACCACCAGCCTGGTTTCCCCCCTGCCCTTAACCCTAACTCCGGCCCATGCACCCCTACGTTTTCTTCAGGGTTCAGCTCAAATGTTACTTCTTCAAGGATAACTTTTCTAATACGTGAGGGCCCTGGTCAGAGGCTCTCCTAGCATCTTGCCCTTTTCCTTCACAATGTTTATTACAGTTGCAATTCTATACTTTGCTGTTTTTTAAAGACTGACTCCTTAGTCAGAATATAAACTTCGTGAAGTCAGAGATGACGGGGTCTCATTCACTGTTCTACCCCCGCATCTATCACAGTGTCCAGCACATGGAGGGGCTTGTTAAGTATCTGTTGAATGAATGGCCACACTCGTTCTGTACTGTGTACAGGTGCACACAGCCCCTTTCCTGACACACAGGCTCTGAGCAGAGGGAAACTACCCTGTTCTTACTGTGTCCTCTATGTGGTTATTCTTTTTATTTTAATTTGGCTTGCTTATTTTTATCCTCCGTGACTTTACGTTTTATTTCCAAATGGCGAGAAAGATCCCCCAGGTGAAAATGCAGCTGGCACTTGCAGCCACACCAGTATTCTCAGGACACCCCCTGTCGTGTCGCATTTCCTTTATACACTGAAACCACCAAGAGTTTTGTGTGGCAGGTCTTGAATTCTGATTCCTAGTCAGCTAACCAAGGTCTGTCAAAGTCCCAACCACGTGCCACATTCTCTCTGAAAGCCTGCCTGTTCTTGTCAGAACTCTCCTCTCGCCCAAGTGTTTTGTTTTTACCCCTGTTTAGCATTTATATTGTTTGTTTGGTTTTTTTTTTTAAGAGTTTTTTTTTTTTTAATTTGACCGACAGAGATCACAGGTAGGCAGAGAAACACATAGAGAGAGGAGGAAGAAGGCTCCCCACTGAGCAGAAATCCCGATGCGGGGCTCGATCCCAGGACCCTGAGATCATGACCCGAAGGCAGAGGCTTTAACCCACTGAGCCACCCAGGCGTCCCTGGCATTTTTTTTAATCACAGTTGCTGTAATACCCATCCACCTAACCTCCTAAACTCTGTTTTGAGGGCAGATGCGCTGAACTGATATGTTGTTTGAATCATCTTTGTATCTCAGCATCTAACACACTTTTAGGTATTGATTACTAGCTTCATTTTCCCCCCATTGTTGTAGTACAAGACTGGGCCCAAGTCCTTTAGTCTGATCAGTTCCGTTCATCAATTTGATCGTACATTCTCCCCCACTTCCACAGAGAAGTACAGAGAATAGAGGCATCCTGTCCTCTTTGCCTTTCTTATGAAAGGTTACTAAAAGAGTGCAAGAGAAGAAAGAGGCTTATAAAGATATAGAACAAAACAAGTAATGCCAACAAATACATACACTGGGTATGGTGTTTATTTAAAGCCCCATGGCTATTCCTCATAGCAGATGATAAGAAGTTTAAATTGCCAAGAGCATCCACTGAAACTAATATCTCAAATAAAGAAATAGCCCATGTGCTGATAAATTGAACCTGCCTTATTGTTGATCCTTAGAAGAAGGGTAATACCGTGCATTGTATGCTTTGCAGTGGAAATCATCCTCCCTAATGTGTGAACACCTAAAAATGATACATTCACTGAAGCCAAACACATAGATCTGGGAATTTAGGTTCTAATCGCATTTGCCCCTGTGTGGCAGAGTGACTTGGGCAAGTCTATTACCATGTATAGTTGGTTGCCTCATGTTAGAGATTTCAAAATAGAAAGCCTACTAAAGGAACTTTCTTTTATTTCAATCCGTCCTCATGGAATCGTGTGGACTTGCAGAAGGATCCTGTCAAGTCCTGACTATCAGGTGAGAAACTAAATTTTGCCATCATCAAAGATATAATATGGTATGATATCTGGAAAAGTAAATCTTTTTCAGATAAAACCTCTTCTTGTCAATTGCCAGTTTCTATTGGGGTGTTTCTCCCCCCGCCCCCACCAGTTCAACTAGTGTTTATTAAAAGCCTGTTACTCAAAAGAAATGACATATTATGACAGAACTACCAATTGGGAAATGTGTGCTCAGGTGCCTGGGTGATTCAGTTGGTTAAGTGTCTGCCTTCCACTGGGGTCATGATCAGAGGGTCCTGGGATCAAGTCCTGCATTGGGCTCCCTACTAGGGGGAAGTCTGTTTCCCCCTCTGTCCCTCCTCTCCTGCTTGCGCATGTACTTTCTCTCTCTCTCGCAAAAGTAAATAATTTTTTTTAAAAAAAAGGAAAATATGTGCTCTAGATCTTGCTATGCCCTATGTTTATTGTGATAAACTGTGTGATCCTAGATGCTGAAAGTGACAGTTGCTACCTATGAGCACCTATTCTGTGCTCCCTGTGCTAGGCACTTTACAAGTTCATTTCCTTTAATTCTCACAAAACTAAGATTCAGAAAAGTTAGGTAACTCGGCCCAGGTCACATAGCTAGTAGAGTAAGTGAGAAGTTTTTTCCGCTGATGAATTCTCTAGACTTCAGTTTGTACCATCTGTAAAATTAGGGAATTTAATTATGTGATGTCCATGGATGATATTAAATAAATTTAACTTATTTGTTGACATTTATTATGGAAGATTTCAAACTTTCATGAGAGTCTAGAGTCTTGTCCAATGACCTGTTCCCCAGCCACAATAGTCAGTACCTCATAGCCCCTCTCTCTTCATCTATTCTCCACCCACTTTCCTCCCTATCCCTGTGCCCACTGGATTCTTGTGAAATAGTCTACATATATTATTTGATCTGTAAACATTTCAGTATCACTAAAGAGAAAGACTTTTTAAAAACATAGCCTCAATACCATCAACACATCTAAGATATTAACAGTAATTTCTTATTATCTAGCGTTTAAATTTTTCTGAGTTTTTTCTGATTGGTTTGTTTAAATCAGAAACCAAACAAAGTCCTCAATTGTGTGTGGCTGCTATGCGTTTTAAGTCTCTCTGAAGCTATGCTTTTCTCATGTCCCCCATTTTGGTTTCCCTTGTATTCGTTGAAGAAACTGGATATTCATCCTAGAGTTTCCCACATCTGGATTTGACTGTATTCCTCCAATAACATATTTCTCTGTTCCCTTTATCACCTATAAAATTCTAGTTAGGTCTAGTGGTTTGATCTGGTTCAGACTTGATTTTTTTTCTTTACAAAAACACTTCATGAGGGTAAGGAGTATTTCCATCAGGAGATACTGATGTCTAATCATCTTTCTTTTTACATTAACAATCCTTAATGATAATTGCCTAGCTCGATTATTTCCATTGGGTTTTGCAATTAGTAATATTCTAGTTATATCTTTTCTTCTTCATTTATTAGCTAGACTATTTCTATAATACCTATTTTTACAATTTTCCTGACCTCAACTGGTTAGTTGCCATGAGATACAGTTCATAAAAGAAAGGCAGATTAAATGCTTGATTCTTTCCTTTTATTTACCAGTTTTCAGAATAATGACTTGGTTCATTATCATCCTCTAAAGGTGACAGAGGAAACTGTTTTTTAAGATTTTATTTATTTATTAGTTAGAGAGAGAGAGAGCACAGGCAGACAGAGAGGCAGGCAGAGGCAGAGGGAGAAGCAGGCTCCCTGCCGAGCAAGGAGCCCAATGTGGGACTCCATCCCAGGACGCTGGGATCATGACCTGAGCCGAAGGCAGCCGCTTAACCAACTGAGCCACCCAGGCGTCCTGAGGAAACTGTTTTTAAAATATCATTATGTTCTCAGGATTTAAACCTATCTAATGTGTTTGATCAGTTGCGGTTACACTTACGGACACTCCAATTATAGGAACCTCTTCGAGTTGGCTCCAAGGTCCTTTTGACACGAAGTAGTCTTTGATAGCTTCTTCACTTTTTGTATGACAAGATGTCCAGACTCATACATTTCTTGCCCCAGATCTCTAATCAGACATTTCTCTAAGAATCCCTAGGGACTACCATCTGGGCAGTAATAGTATTTACTTCTATGGTTTGTTCACTGCTTCTAGGCCTTCTCCATGAACAGAAATAGGAAAATCTATTATGAGTTCATACTGATATTTTCCATTCAAATTTAGGAACACAGAGTTTTACTTCTTTGATTTTATAATTGTATTCCATCCTTTTGCTGAAAATCTTGTCCCCTCCTTTTAGAATACTTTAACACTTTCAGAATTTTTACAGACAATTTAGTCATTAAAGATAATTTGAGGGGTGCCTGGGTGGTTCAGTCAGTTAAGCATCTGACTCTTGATTTTAGCTCAGGTCCTGATCTCAGGATCGTAGGATTGAGCCCCAAGTTAGGCTTCATGTTCAGTGGGGAGTCTACTTAAGATTCTCTCTCCATCTTTCTCTGCCCCTCCCCCTTATTTACTCTCTCTCAAAATAAATAAATTAATTAAATCTTTTTTTTAAATAATATGAAAATTTTTTGCAAGTTATTTTTTTTTTGTTGTGATGGTGGTGGAGGTTTTTTGTTGTTGTTTTGTGAGATTTTTTGGTACTGAGGGTATATCCCACCAGGGGTCAAATTATACAATGTGTTTAATATCACTGTGTTTTAATACCACTGACACTTAAAATATTATACAACGAGTCAGAACCAATTAGCCCCCCCACTATGCCATGATATAAGTCTTTAGTTGTTGGATTCCAGAGAGGTAGAAGAGGGGTAATATCTCAGGGCCGCAGAAGTTCACCAACCGGTATAGAACTGATCCAATACTTTAAAAACTGGGAATGCCATACTCTGCATCCTGGTTTGTTATAAGCTTTGGTATGTTGTATCTGAGTTCCCTTCTAGCTCCAACAGGAACCTATATATCACTCAACTGAGATGTCCTTTTCCTGCTTCCTTACCCTATTAGGCTTTATTATATATATACCTGAAAATTTTACAATTATACAGATGATTCTTTTATGTGATTCTGGAAGTTCTGACCAATAAAATAAGCAACAAAACAGAAATACAAGCTGTAACTATTAGGAAATATAATTACAGTATTTGGAACCACTATGACTAGAAACATTAAAACAAATAGCAAATCTTAGATAGAATAAGCAATCAAGTAGTAATAATAATTGAAGTTAAATATAATTAGTCATACAATTTTCACCGGTTTTAATTCTTCTAAAATTACTTAAGAATTACCGTCTTGGGGGCGCCTGGGTGGCTCAGTGGATTAACGCCTCTGCCTTCGGCTTGGGTCATGATCCTAGGGTCCTGGGATCTCTGCTCAGCAGGGAGCCTGCTTCTCCCTCTCCCTGTGCCTCTCTCTCTCTGTCAAATAAATAAATAAGTAATACTAAAAAAAGAATTACCGTTGTGGATGTCAGTGAGACTGCCTTCCCCAAAAGCTCTTTCCTAAGATATCCCGCTGCCCCACAACCATCCACACAGCTATAAGCAGAACTTCTCTTGCTTACATGACCCCACTCCCCTGGTCAGACTTGTTGGGTCTGTGGGTAGGAACCTGGCCTCAGCCAGTATAATCAGAAGTTTCCTATGGATTTTTCAAGCTGGGGTCAAGAAAGAGAGTCATTTATATGGTTGTTAAAAGACACTGACCGAAAGAGCTGTTGTTGTCCAAGTTTTCTGCTTTGTGGGGAAATCCTGCAGTGAGAGCAGATGAAGCTGACATACAGAGAAGAGCCAAGCCAACTGTGAAAAGGAATTTTGATGGCAGTGGATTTCCTGCAGTTGTTTCTGAGGCCAACTGCAGCCCTGCCCATCTCTTAGGTTGGTTTTATAATGCTTCCTTAGCATTTTTAAGCCAATTATTTCTCATTTTTGCCAAGGCTAATTCAAATTAGATTTCTGTCACTTGCTATCAAAAGAACTCTCACTTCTTTGACAAAAGGAAATACATTGAATAAATCTTCCATAAATAATAGATTTATATTTGAGTAATGTCAGCTTTATTATACCACATACAAATCCTCTCAGTTCCCTCACATATTATAAAAAAAAAAAACCAATTCAGAATGTTAATGGATTATGTGATTTTTTTAAAACTTAGATTTTCTTAGACTAGAATTGGTGGAAAGGCAGGACCTAAGTCTAGAAAAGGGACTGAGATTAGAACATACAGAGACTTAAATGTCATGCTAAAGAGTTTGGACTTTATCTTATAGGTAGTGGGGATCTAAGCCTGGGTGGCTCAGTTGGTTGGGCAGCTGCCTTCAGCTCGGGTCATGATCCCAGCGTCCTGGGATCGAGTCCCACATCAGGCTCCTTGCTCGGCAGGGAGCCTGCTCCTCCCTCTGCCTCTGCCTGCCTCTCTGTCTGCCTGTGCTCTCTCTCTCTCTCTCTCTCTCTAATAAATAAATAAATAAATAAAATCTTAAAAAAAAAAAAAAGAAGAAAGTTTTCAAGCAAGTAAGTGATCTGTTTGAATCTTTAGGATATCCTGGTGGCAGTATGGAACTTCATTTAAAATGGGAAAATAGGGGCATCTGGGTGGCTCAGTTGTTAAGCGTCTGCCTTCAGCTAGGTCATGATCTCAGGGTCCTGGGATCAAACGCCACATCGGGCTCCCTGTTCAGTGGGAAGCCGGCTTCTCCCTCTCCCACTCCCCTTGCTTGTGTTCCTTCTCTTGCTGTGTCTCTCTCTGTGAAATAAATAAATAAAATCTTTAAAATAAAATTAAAAAAATAAGATGGGAAAACAGGGGTGCCCGGATGGCTCAGTCAGTTAAGCATCTACCTTAAGCTCAGGTCATGATCCCAGAGTCCTGGGATTGAGTCCTGCATTGGGCTCTCTGCTCAGCGGAGAGTCTGCTTCTGCCTGCTTCCCCCTCTGCCTGCCACTCCCCATGCTTGTGCTCATACTCTCTCTCTCTGTCAAATAAATAAATAACACCTTTTTTAAAAATGGGAAAATAGTTTCAAAGGTGCTTATTCTGGAAACCCTAATCATGTAAAGGCTATTCCAGGTATATGAGACCAAGTTGATAAGGGACTCACCTGGCTGGAAAAGGGAAGAATTCAAGAGAAATTTCAGAGGTAGACGTGGCACTATTTAATGATCACTTGGATACAGGGAATGAATGTGAAGAAGTATGGGAGGACTGTGAATAGATGGAGATACCATCAACACAGGAGAAGGTGGAGGAACAGATTTGAGAAGACACTAATCTAGCTGAGCATCACCACTGACCTTTATGAAGTAGGATTGTTCTGTCCCCATGTAGCACTCACAGAATCTCTCATTTCAAAGACAGCTGTAATATGATTATATCTTGACAGGCTGTTTGTACTTTATTGGAATTCCTCCAGGTAGGAGGCCACGGAAATCATAAATCATTAAGTTCTGGAAACTTAGGATTCCTACTTGGTCTCTGATAAGGAAGACATTAACTATAGTTTTGTCATGCTGGTGTGTGTCAGTATAATATAATACATTTTATGTAATAGATCTAAAATAGTATATTCTATTGACTTACTGCTTTTATTTAGTGAATATAATTAAAAGAATAATTATAGCCAAACTAATATTTTGTATATCACACATCATAAAGAATACCATCAACTCATTGCCTACTCTGTGCTCATGGTTACAGGTAGAGAAATGAAAACTTTATAGTGAAATAAAATTGGAAAGGATATAATAGAGTGATATTAGGCTCAGATTTTCAGTGTAAATATTTCTATGTTCAAAGCAATTAACCATTGATTTGTGCCAAAGAAGGCACATTTTTGCTATAACTTCTCTGGAGAACTAAATAGCTCTTGTCTACTGATTTCTAAAGCAAAAATATCAAATGCCAACAATGTAATTCATTCTGTATTAAAATCAGAATTAGACACTGTCCCAGCTTGCTCACTGCCATTCCAATATTTTCTGTAAAGTGTGAAAATTCCAATTCATGAAGAGCAATTTTGTCAAAAGTAAAAGCTCAGCAACTCATAGACTTAAGTAACTGACATCTTTAGAATTCTGACAACTCTAATGAACTACCGGGAACTTTGGCTAAATTCCACTTGGTTTGGTTTGATTTCCTTATATCAACACTGATCAACAGAAGTTAAAGCAAACTGCATATGTAATTTTAAATTTTCTAGTAGACACGTTAACAAAAAAAATTAGAAGAACCCTGTGAAATTAATTTTAATATTTTATTTAACCTATTTTTTCCAAAATGTCATTTTAACATACAATCAATATGTTTAAACTACTAATGAAATGTGTTACATTATTTTTGCATACTAGGTCTTCAAAATCTGGTGTGTGTTCTACACTTACAGTATATCTCAATTCAGACTAGCCAAATTTCAAGTGATCAGGAACCTCATGTAGCTAGTGGCTATCGTATTGGACAATACAGCCTTTAGATAAGAGAAAAGTTACAACTGGACACAATGTATTTCAAAGCATTAATCTGCCTTACCTTTAAATGACATAATGACTACAACATGCTTAGCACAGTCGTAGACACTTATAGCTGGAAGACCATTCCAAGCCTAAGAGGAAATCATTATGTGACAGAGATTACAAATATACATTCAAATATTTAATCTTTTTTATTCTTTTTTTTAAGACTTTTTATTTATTTGATACAGAGAGAGAGATGACCACAAGTAGGCAGAGAGGCAGGTAGAGAGAAAAGGAAAGCAGACTCCCTGCTGAGCAGAGAGCCAATGCGGGGCTCAATCTCAGGACCCTGAGATCATGACCTGAGCCAAAGGCAGAGGCTTAACCCTCTGAGCCACCCAAGTGCCCCTAACGTTTTTTATTCTGGGCTCTACCCCTGCCATTCTGTTTTCCCTGTTTTGAAGAACAGAAACGGTGGTACTTTTCTGTTTCAGTAAGTTATGAGTTAAATAACGGAGAAGAGTGGGGTTGCCATTAAGAGGGACTTATTCCTGGGATGCCTGGGTGGCTCAGTTGGTTAAGTGGCTGCCTTCAGCTCAGGTCATGATCCCAGCGTTCTGGGATCGAGTCCCACAGCAGGCTCCTCGCTCAGCAGGGAGCCTGCTTCTCCCTCTGCCTCTGCCTGCCACTCTGTCTGCCTGTGCTCGCTCCTGCTCTCTCTCTCTGACAAATAAATAAATAAAATCTTAAAAAAAAAAAAAAAAAAGAGGGACTTATTCCCAGTTACAGAAGTAATATGCTATTTGGAGAGGGCACTAACTTGAGAGGCAGACCTGAGTTTCATCCTGGCTATGCCACTAGCGTACGGCCTGAGACAGTTCAAATCATCTCTGGACGTTTTCTCATCTCTAAAGGAAGATGGCAGGGTGCCTGAGTGGCTCAGTCTGTTGAGCGTCTGCCCTAAGCTCAGGTCATGATCCCAGGGTCCTGGAATCGAGCCCTGTATTGGGCTCTCTGCTCAGGAGGGAGCCTGCTTCTCCCTCTCCCGCTCCCCCTACTTGGGCACGTTCTCCCACCCCCGCTCTCTCTGTGCTAAATAAATAAATAAATAAATTTTTAAAATAAAAATAAAAAAATATAAGGAGGATGGACTAGATTAACAGCTTTCAAACCATACTCTGAGGAACCTAAGGGTTTATAAGGGAAGACTGAAGAGGAATCAGGTGAGATCTTTGCCATACACAGTCACACATGCCCTACCACATTCAACTACTGCTGGATCAAGTTTGTTTTAAATATTAATCTCCAGTATAAGCTCCAAAGCTAATTAAAATTTTAAATATTATAACCAGGGAATTTGATCATCTCTACTTCTCTTTTCAACAGTATAGGAAATCACATTCACATCCCCTGGTCCGTTCCTAAAGGTCCTATCACATGCCTTTTTCTCAAACTTCCTTGTCACCAGTCTTTTTTTTTTTTTCTTTAAGCTTCTTTATTTAAACATATAATGTAACCCCACCACCCTCTCCCAACCCCTCTCCCCCCCACCCCCCTCAGTTTGTTTTATGACATTAAGAGTCTCTTTTGGTTTTTCTCCCTCCCGATCCCATCTTGTTTCATTTTTTCTTTTCCTACCACCTTAACCCCCACCCCCATTGCATCTCCACCTCCTCATATCAGGGAGATCATATGATAGTTATCTTTCTCCGATTGACTTATTTCGCTAAGCATAATATGCTCTAGTTCCATCCATGTCATTGCAAATGGTAAGATTTCATTTCTTTTGATGGCTGCATAGTATTCCATCGTATATATATACCACTTCTTCTTTATCCATTCATCTGTTGCTGGACATCCAGGTTCTTTCCATAACTTGGCTATTGTGGACATTGCTGCTATAAACATTCGGGTACACATGCCCCTTCAGATCACTACGTTTGTATCTTTAGGGTAAATACCCAGTAGTGCAATTGCTGGGTCATAAGGTAGCTCTATTTTCAATTTTTTGAGGAACCTCCATGCTGTTTTCCAGAGTGGTTGCACCAGCTTGCATTCCCACCAACAGTGTAGGAGGGTTTCCCTTTCTCCACATCCTCGCCAGCACCTGTCATTTCCTGACTTGTTCATTTTAGCCATTCTGACTGGTGTGAGGTGGTATCTCCTTCTGGTTTTGATTTGTATTTCCCTGATGCCCAGTGATGTGGAGCACTTTTTCACATGTCTGTTGGCCATCTGGATGTCTTCTTTGCAGAAATGTCTGTTCATGTCCTCTGCCCATTTCATGATTGGATTGTTTGTTCTTTGGGTGTTGAGTTTGCTAAGCTCTTTATAGATTTTGGATACTAGCCCTTTATCTGATATGTCGTTTGCAAATATCTTCTCCCATTCTGTCAGTTGTCTTTTGGTTTTGTTGACTGTTTCCTTTGCTGTGCAAAAGTTTTTGATCTTGATGAAGTCCCAATAGTTCATTTTTTCCCTTGCTTCCCTTGCCTTTGGCATTGTTCCTAGGAAGAAGTTGCTGTGGTTGAGGTCGAAGAGGTTGCTGCCTGCGTTCTCCTGAAAGATTTGGTGGATTCCTTTCTCACATTGAGGTCCTTCATCCATTTTGAGTCTATTTTCGTGTGTGGTGTAAGGAAATGGTCCAATTTCATTTTTCTGCATGAGGCTGTCCAATTTTCCCAACACCATTTGTTGAAGAGGCTGTCTTTTTTCCATTGGGTATTCTTTCCTGCTTTGTCGAAGATTAGTTGACCATAGAGTTGAGGGTCTATTTCTGGGCTCTCTATTCTGTTCCATTGATCTATGTGTCTGTTTTTGTGCCA
>ML101357.1:25129-35766 GCA_003697995.1 Taxidea taxus jeffersonii
GAATGATCCCAATCTTTTGATACCTGTTGAGACCTGATTTATGACCCAGGATGTGATCTATTTGGAGAATGTTCCATGGGCACTAGAGAAGAACGTGTATTCTGTTGCTTTGGGGTAGAATGTTCTGAATATATCTGTGATGTCCATCTCGTCCAGTGTGTCATTTAAGACCTTTATTTCCTTGTTGATCTTTTGCTTGGATGATCTGTCCATTTCAGTGAGGGGTGTGTTAAAGTCTCCTACTATTATTGTATTCTTGTCAATGTGTTTCTTTGATTTTGTTATTAATTGGTTAATATAGTTGGCTGCTCCCATGTTAGGGGCATAGATATTTAAAATTGTTAGATATTCTTGTTGGACAGACCCTTTCAGTATGATATAGTGTCCTTCCTCATCTCTTATTATAGTCTTTGACTTAAAATCTAATTGATCTAATATAAGGATTGCTACCCCAGCTTTCTTCTGATGTCCATTAGCATGGTAAATGTTTTCCACCCCCTCACTTTCAATCTGGAGGTGTCTTCGGGTCTAAAATGAGTTTCTTGTAGGCAGCATATTGATGGGTTTTGTTTTTTTATCCATTCTGAAACCCTGTGTCTTTTGATTGGGGCATTTAGCCCATTTACATTCAGGGTAACTATTGAGAGATATGAATTTAGTGCCATTGTATTACCTGTATGGTGATTGTTACTGTATAATGTCTCTGTTCCTTTCTGGTAATACTTTTAGGGTCTCTCTTTGCTTAGAGGACCCCTTTCAATATTCCCTGTAGAGCTGGTTTGGTGTTTACAAACTCTTTCAGTTTTTGTTTGTCCTGGAAGCTTTTTATCTCTCCTTCTATTTTCAATGAAAACCTAGCTGGATAAAGTATTCTTGGCTGCAAGTTTTTCTCGTTTAGTGCTCTGAATATATCATGCCAGTTCTTTCTGGCCTGCCAGGTCTCTGTGGATAAGTCTGCTGCCAATCTAATATTTTTACCATTGTATGTTACAGACTTCTTGTCCCGTGCTGCTTTCAGGATTTTCTCTTTGTCACTAAAACTTGTAAATTTTACTATTAGATGATGGGGTGTGGACCTATTCCTATTGATTTTGAGGGGTGTTCTCTGCACCTCCTGGATTTTGATGCTTGTTCCCTTTGCTATATTAGGGAAATTCTCCGCAATAATTCTCTCCAATATACCTTCTGCTCCTCTCTCTCTTTCTTCTTCTTCTGGAATCCCAATTATTCTAATGTTGTTTCGTCTTATGGTATCACTTATCTCTCGAATTCTCCCCTCGTGGTCCACTAGTTGTTTGTCTCTCCTTTGCTCAGCTTCTTTATTTTCTGTCATTTGGTCTTCTATATCACTAATTCTGTCTTCTGACTCATTTATCCTAGCAGTAAGAGCCTCCATTTTTTATTGCACCTCATTAATAGCTTTTTTTATTTCAACTTGATTAGATTTTAGTTCTTTTATTTCTCCAGAAAGGGCTTTTATTTCTCCTGACAGGGTTTCTCTAATATCTTCCATGCCTTTTTCGAGCCCGGCTAGAACCTTGAGAATCGTCGTCCTGAATTCCAGATCGGACATATTACCAATGTCTGTATTGATTAGGTCCCTAGCCTTCGGTACTGCCTCCTGTTCTTTTTTTTGTGGTGAGTTTTTCCGCCTTGTCATTTTGTCCAGATAAGAATCCGCTCTTCTCCTTGTTAAGTGAACTTGGTCTTGGCTGGATTTCTTTGATCTTCTGGGGGAGGGGCCTGTTGTAGTGATTCTCAAGTGTCTCTGCCCCAGGCGGAATTGCACCGCCCTTACCAGGGGCCGGGCTGAGTAATCCTCTCAGGTTCTCTTTCGGGAGCTTTTGTTCCCTGAACGCTTTCCGTAGAGTTCCAGAGGACGGCATGAAAATGGCGGCCTCCCAATCTCCAGCTCGGAGGAGCCGAGAGCTAGGGGCCCCAGTCTTCAGTGCGCCTTCAGAGAAAAGCGCTTAATCACTCCCGTCTCCCCAGCCTCCGGCCGCGCTTGGAGAAAATCGTGTGTAATCAGTCCCGTCTCACTGGCTTCTGGCTGTGCTCCGAGCTCACCCAGCCTGTGACCAAGCGTCTCTGTCTCTGGCAGAGTCCCACCTGGAGTCTCCGAACCCAGTAGATCCCTGAGCTCTCCCAGATCGGAGTCTCCCCGGATCTTGTGGGAACCCCTCGCACAGAGCACTAGCCCGTGTCACAGACCACGGCTCCAGGAAACCCCGAGTTGAGAGCTCACTCCTCGGCTCTGTCTCCGCAGCTGGCTTCCCCGCTCTAATACCTGTGAGCTCTGCGACACTCAGACACCCCCGATCCTTCTGTGACCCCGTGGGACCTGAGTCCATGCTGTCCCTGTGAGGTCTTCACCCCAGTTTAGCCTCTGGAGCGGTGTCCCTCTGTGGAGCAGACTTTTAAAAGTCCCGATTTTGTGCTCCGTTGTTCCACCGCTTGCCAGGAGCCGGCCCCTCCCCCCGGGGTCTATCTTTCCGTCGCGTTGGATTCACTTCTCCGCTGGTCCTACCTTTTAGAAAGTTGATTTTCTGTTTCTAGAATTGTTTTAGAAAGTCGATTTTCTGTTTCTAGAATTGTTGTTTTTCTTCTCTTCGATCTCCTGTTGGATTCGTAGGTGTTCGGAATGGTTTGATAGGCTATCTAGCTGATCTCCTGCTGCCTGATGTCGTCTTAGCCTGCTACTTCTCCGCCATCTTGACCGGAAGCCTCTCCTTGTCACCAGTCTTAACCCTCCCAAGTTGCTGTTCAGGTTTCAAAATCAAATTGTTAGACACTGCTGATTCCAGACAAATTGAACAATGAGCTATATTATTAGTTCAAGTTCTGCCCATTATGAGGATTATCCTTTTCCTTTGTCCTTCTGGTCTCTGTGGTCATGTAAATACTACTGTGAAGCCATATGTGTAAGGGACAGCAGTCTGACATGAGTAAGCAACAAGAGAATATAGGCAACTTGCTCATAAAATTTACTTGCCTTCACGGGTGCCTGGGTGGCTCAGTTGGTTAAGCGACTGCCTTTGGCTCAGGTCATGATCCCACATGGTCCCACATCAGGCTCCCAGCTCCATGGGGAGTCTGCTTCTCCCTCTGACCTTCCCCTCATGCTCTCTCACTCTGTTTCTCTCTCTCTCTCTCTCAAACAAATAAATAAAATCTTTTTAAAAAAGGGGCGCCTGGGTGGCTCAGTGGGTTAAAGCCTCTGCCTTCGGCTCAGGTCAGGATCTCAGGGTCCTGGGATCGAGTCCTGCATCGGGCTCTGTGCTCAGCAGGGAACCTGCTTCCTCCTTTCTCTCTCTGCCTGCCTCTCTGCCTATTTGTGATGTCTCTCTGTCAAATAAATAAATAAAATCTTTTTTAAAAATCTTAAAAAAAAATCTACTTGCCTTCAAAAACCTGTCCAAGCCTGGTTCTATATTTACCTTTTCAACTTGGGCTAGGAGTCTCAAATAACATCTGGATCATGATGAGCAATTGAGATTGCAATCACTTGGTGTCCCAGGGTTAGTTGTTATAGTGGGACCCAGTAGCAAGCCTCTAAAAATCCAAAAAGAGTGGCACCTGGGTGGCTCAGTGGGTTAAAGCCTCTGCCTTCAGCTCGGATCATGATCCCAGGGTCCTGCTCAGCAGGGAGCCTGCTTCCTCCTCTCTCTCTCTCTCTCTCTGCCTGCCTCTCTGCCTACTTGTGATCTCTCTCTCTGTCAAATAAATAAATAAATATCCAAAAAGACTCACGAAAATAGTGCCTCTTCATATTGGTAAAGGGTTCAGGAAAAATGGTTTATCCCTCACTTTAGAATCACAGCCACACATATTCTGTAAAGGCCTTTGTGAAGAATGGCTTCGGGACCTTATTGAAAGACATAGTTGAGGTGAGTGGTTGGGTCAGAAACGATAAATCCACTCCATCATTCCTGTCTCTTGAAATTTTTAAATGTGTTCTTTTACATTTTATTAAAAAGATTTGCATCTTAACTTCATTTTACATGAGTCACTGTTATGTCCAGATTTCAGTCAAACTTTAGCAGAACAAACAGAATTATCCCCACCTTCTCAAGCTAGAAAAGTTAATCCAGAATCTCTTATGAGCCCTGTTTGTAAATCAGCTTAGGATTCAATTGGGTCCTCCTCTTCTTCATCCAGCATTCTTAAAATATATTCTAACCCACATTCCACAGATTAAATTAAAGAGCAAAACTCTTTAAATTCCTTTGGTGCTGGAGCCATCTCTTCCTGAATTTCACTTTGTAATTGGTCTCTTGAAACATACCAGAATTTAATTCTAAAGATCTGGAGATATGCGGAGTAAGAGTAGGGCATTAGAAAACTGGCTTCCTCTTATAAGGTAACTCCCTCAAACTATGTGCTTCAGTATTATCAGACAAAGGAGGAACAGCCTCATATGCAAACGGAGATAGAGCTTCAGCTCACAAGGGAGGTTCAGTGGAGTTTAGGGGTGAGAGTTACCTAAGTACTCCAAATTCTCTTCTATGTGGCATTTTAGTTTTAAGACTATAACTCTTCTTGGATCAGCACCTTAGCATATATTCATGTAAGACTCCCAGATAAGGACGTGAATTCAACTGATTTGTAAGCAATCAGAAAGAACAAATATTGAGTTATAGCTATCTCAGTCCTAGGGTGATAAGAATTTCTTTTAACAAATTCTGGTTTGGGTTTCATTTCATGTTTTAAAATGAGAGTCTAGAGATTTCGTTTGTTAATCTCTTCAATGGAAACACAGCTCTTGAATTCCTCATATCCTTCATACTGTTCTCTGATAATAACAGTTAGGTCCTCCATGCTCTTGTCTTCAATGCCCACCTTAGTCCTAATGTTCACAGGCACTAATTCCTTTAACTATAACAAGCTGTGGTCTTCCAGCATCCCATCCCTGAATATTAATTGGGTTTTTATTATCTTCAAACATAATGAGTCTGGATAACTAGTCTCGTTTTGTTAAGTGTCTGTTGTTTATAACCAATTCCCCATCACCAGTCAGGATTCATAGTTGCAAGCATTAGTAATCAACTCTAGGTAGCTTGAACAGAGTGGAGTTTGTTGGAAGGATAACTAGGGCTCACAAAATCTATGGGAAATTTAAAAACAAGGCTCAGAAAATGGATAGGAGCCAAAAGAGGCTGGCAACAGAAAACTCAGCCAAGAACCTCTGTAGAAACAGTCTGGTTAGAATGCTGCCAGAACTTGGCCAAGAGCCGTTATAGGAAAAGGCTAAACAAAATGTTTTCAGTGACACTACCACCACCAGACATTCTCTTCTCCTGGATTATTGAGGTCACTACCATCTCTGTAAATAACTTGCTAGTCAATGCACCTTTGTATCACTCCTTCTGGATTGAGTGAATCCCTCTGGACAAACCTCAGTTCTGTGCTGATGCCCTTACTGTCTAGAAGAGTGGTAATCTGCCCTTTTTCAGTTTCCATACTGGGAAAAGTGTTGGGTTGCAAAGTAGCCAACACACATGGGCACACTCACACACAGCCAGGCCACCATACTTGGGTTTATTTCTGGACTTGCTCTTCTGTTTTATTGGTCTGTTTATTTTGTTAGCACTATGACAGTTTTAATTGCAGCCATTTTCAAAATTTTTTTTAAATTTTATTTATTTATTTGACAGAGAGAGACAGGGAGAGACAGAACACAAGCAGAGGGAGTGGGAGAGGGAGAAGCAGGCTTCCCGCAGAGCAGAGAGCCCGATGTGGGGCATGATCCCAGGACCGTGGGATCATGACCTGAGACAAGCGCGGACGCTTAACGACTGAGACACCCAGGTGCCCCCATTTAAAAATATTTTTAAACATCTGATGGCTCAACCCTTCCCCCTCAAAAGGTTAAAAACTTTTCTTGGCTCTTCTCAGCTTAATATTTATCAATGAATTTCAGAGCTCTTTTATCATGTTTCTAAGAATATCCCATTGGAATTTAATTTGAATTGTATTATATTTATAAGTACATTGGAGAAATAATTTAAAATTTTTACAATCTTGAATCTTCTTATCCAAGAACATGGTATATCTCTATTTGCTTAAGCTGCCTTTTATACTCTTAATATAGCTCTCTTGGCTTAGATTTGGCACAGTTCTTAAGTTTATGTCTTTTTTTGTTAGGGTAACTAGAGTTTGTTCCATTTTATTTTCTTTTAAGAGTTTCAAGGCCCTTCTTTTGGCCCAAGCAAAATCTTAACATCTCATTATTTTACTATGCAAATCACTCTATGATTCTAATTCCCTACTGAGCTGAATGAGTCATTAAGCTAAATTCTTCCCAGGTTTATACAGTTTCTATTACTGAATTAAATCATATACTTTGTAGTATGAATTTGAGTTTGAAAGTTAAAAGTAAGGAATGTTTCTCAGGGGAGTAAATTCAGGAAAAAAAGTTTACCAGAATTGGATAAATTGGAAGATGGCAGCCACTGCACTGGTACTACAGTACCCCCTAGTGGACACAAAGAAACATGGTCTTGTTTATACCAAGAAAGACTCTAGAGGGGCCTTAGTGATCAACTAGATCAACACTAGCTCCCTGATAAGCAAACTGAGGAATAAAAAAGGGGAAATGAGGGGCCAAGTTTACATGGCTGAACCAAGGCTAAATCACCCACCACTGGTCCCTCACTTTGCTTGCTTTCTTCCTTCTTTTTAAACATGTGCTATGCACCTATTATATAGCAGGGCACCAAGAATACAAGTATAAAAAATATTGAGTCTTTGCCTTCAAATTTAGTTTTCTTTCAAGCCTGCTAATTTTATCCACTTACAGGGATTGAATTTGTTAGAGAATGACCATACAATTCAGCAGGGGAAGGTTCTTAGTCACTACACAAATTGGCTCACAATGTGATTAATTATTGAGATTTGATTGGGAAATACATTTGCAAGTGTGGATACTGCCCTTGACCAAGTTCAGACCATTTCATGAGGAGAGAAGACTATAGATTCATAACCACGAATTCTTTTTTTATTCTGATTTTTATTTTATTTTATTTTTAAGATTTTATTTATTTATTTGAAAGAGAGAGTGAGAGAGAGCATGAGAGGGGAGAAGGTCAGAGGGAAAAAGCAGACTCCCCATGGAGCTGGGAGACCGATGGGGGACTCTGAGCCAAAGGCAGTAGCTTAACCAACTGAGCCACCCAGGCACCCCCTGTGAACTCTCTTGTAAAAAATGACAATAGGATATTGAAGGTATTCCTGTGTGCCCACCTTCCAATCCCAAACATCATCATTTGTGTGTACTTCATTGAGCAAATCGTTATTGAGGACCTACATACTAAGCACTGTGTTTAGTATGGTAAAGAGAACAGACATGGTACGATGGTTTCTGCTCTCATAAAGCCTACAGTGTCATATATGTGTATGTAAGTATATAATTCTCTACCTCCCAGGAAAACCGTTTTTCTTACTTCAATTTGGCAAGTTATATTTTTAGGTTACAGAAAAAAAGGGGTATTTAAATGTTTTCTAAAATTACTCTGCCCCACCATAAGGTACCATAAGGATTTGGGGCAAACAGGACTAGAATTGAACCTCACCCCCACAATTTACAAGCAGTCAGACAAACTGATTCTCTTTTCTGAGCCCCAGTTGCTTCTACAAAATGAAAGTAATATGTGTCCCTTGTGAGAGATGATAATTTATCATTATCCTTATTAATACCTAAACAGAGACATTACTTCTTAAGTCAAAAGCATGAATTATATATTTCCTTTCCTAAAGTGCAGGAAAATTATTGAAAGAGAAGCATTAATATTGTTCACTTAGTTTCACCAAGAATGTCATTTTTCAGAATTAATACAGAAATATTCTCATCGCCACTGACATTTTAATTTAAAAAAAATAATAAAGCGAAATCCTCAAACAGCGGATGCTACTACAACAGTATTTCTTTAAGGCCATTTTCTTCTAGGGGGGAAACAAAGCCCTGATATTTCAGTTATGATGAATAAATCTGGTATAATTATTTATAATTTTAGTAAATTGTATCTAACCTTATCACTCCACTTATGGAATGGTTTGACAAAGGCAAGAATAATATTTAATCAGTTTTCCCTCTTCTCTCCACCAAATTATACTTGCATAGGGTGAGAGCACCCTAAATGTGGCTAAAAAGACCCTATCTTATTATGGGCTATTTGACGTACAAGCTGTGAGAGATAATCTAGCCTACGTGATAGGTAAACTTACTTTGTTTTACCTGGAAGTAGCAATTATCAAACCTACTCCCATAATACTTCATTAGGGACAAAATAGTTAAATTCCCCAATCTCTACTCAAATCAAAGCAGGCCAAGTGCCTTTCCCTGTTGTAATATTTCCTAAAGTCTGCTCTACACACAACCAGTCCCATGAAAAGCCCAGGGTTTCAAGGTCAAATAAGTTTGGGAAGTTTTACCCGGCATTCTCCTCTCTTGAAAGTTCAATGTACATTGGTAAATTAAAACCTACCAGAAGTCCTGTTTGTAATAAAGAAAAGCGTTTAAAATGGTTTACCTAGCATTCCCCCTAATTTATTTGACCGATATTTCACCTATAAACAGAACTAGTAGTTTCTGTGGAACACACTGACTTAAGGAAACTGCCCCACTACATTCAAAGGCCCTCTTTGCCTTGTTAATTCACACACACACACACACACACACACACACACACACACATCCTGGCATTTCTTCTCCAAATCCTGCAGGACTGAGAATATGAGCACTTTCAGTAATATTTTAACTATGGACACCAGTCTGGAGGTACTAGAAAGTTAATACAATTGAATTTTATTTATGTAAGAAGTCAGTTTGAATCCAGGAAAATGCTTCCCCGCAATGCCTGGAATGTTGTCATAAAAAACAATAAACAGATATCCAAGTCTTGCCTTGTATGTGGGAAAGATGGACAGAGAGAGGGAAAAAACCATAAAATTATCACCCCCAAATCTCACTGATGTTTCTTACAGTTTTCTACAAATTAGTATATACAGAGTCCATTTTCCTGTACTCCATCTTGGGACTTCCAGTTTACCTTTGTGTGTTTCTAACTCTCCACTCTAGATGGCAGCACAGATGAAAAAATGCCAGGAAAGCTCAGAGCCAACAGACTTCAACAGCAGCAAATGGGCTATCCACTGCCTACCCTTGACTCACCCTTCTTTTTTTTTTTTTTTTTTTTAAGCAGCACCTAAGGTATGATGATTACACTCAATTTTTTCGACTAGATTGAATCAGTCATGTGGGGATGTAAAGAATTAATGACAAACATATCAGTGAATGAGGAAACTGACCACGTAGCATCTCTCCCACGCTAGCTGTGTTTTCTATATCTTTTTTTTTTTTAAGATTTTATTTATTGGGGCGCCTGCGTGGCTCAGTGGGTTGGGGCCTCTGCCTTCGGCTTGGATCATGATCCCGGAGCCCCACATCAGGTTCTCTGCTCCTCAGGGAGCCTGCTTCCTCCTCTCTCTCTGCCTGCCTCTCCGCCTACTTGTGATCTCTGTCTGTCAAATAAATAAATAAATAATCTTTTTTAAAAATTTATTTATTTATTTATTTGACAGAGAGAGAGAGCACAAGTAGGCAGAGAGGCAGGCAGAGAGAGAGGAGGAAGCAGGCTCCCCGCTGAGCAGAGAGCCCAACGTGGGGCTCTATCCCAGGACCCTGAGATCATGACCTGAGCCAAAGGCAGAGACTTTAACCCACTGAGCCACCCAGGTGCCCCTGTGTTTCCTATATCTGAACCATAATGTCATCGGTGTTCCCATGCCATGCAGAAAGTCATATAAGCATGGTCGTTTGCATCATGACACCGGGCATCTGATACGGCCAAACTCCAAGCTACCTGGTTTGCTGTGAGTATTGGATTCATTTAAGATATAAACAGTGCTATTTACTGACCCTTTTGTCAACCGATGCTTTGAACCTGCTGTAAAATGATCCCCATGTCACCAGATGCTGCACTGAAGTTTAAGTAAGCAAGAAGGTAACACTCCATTAAAAGCATGCAACTTACGGTGGGATTTGTGAGAGGAAAGGAGTAGAACAGACCTAGAAGACCTTTATACTTTACTTCAAAGCCCCACTAAGGTTTTTTAAAACATTATTCCTCGTGGTGTTAAAAAAAAAAAAAACATTCAGCTGAGTAAATTTAGAAATCAAGTTTGCTTTATTCAACAGTTCATGAATCAGGCAGCATCCCATCTAGCAACTAGAAAGGAGCTCTGAGGAGCTGTACAAAATGGAAGGCTTTTGTAGAGGCAGATATAAGGAAAAGGCAGATTATCTCATCTTTCTTTAGGGGATGGAAAGGACCTATCAGGCAGGTTCCCTTACTACTGCTGACCAGGAAATTTCAGCCTGACTGATTGAAGGTTACATTCCTGGGAGAGGCTGAAACTGCAATTAAATTAAGTATTAAGGGGGCGCCTGGGTGGCTCAGTGGGTTAAGGCCTCTGCCTTCGGCTCAGGTCATGATCCCGGGGTCCTGGGATCGAGCCCCGCATTGGGCTCTCTGCGAGGTGGAGAGCCTGCATCCTCCTCTCTCTCTCTCTCTGCCTGCCTCTCTGCCTGGTTGTGATCTCTGCCTGTCAAATGAATAAATAAAATCTTTTAAAAAAAA
>RCUC01129114.1:0-11351 GCA_003697995.1 Taxidea taxus jeffersonii
TCTCTCTCTTTTTTTTTTTTTTTAAAGATTTTTTAAAATTTATTTGTCAGATAGAGAGAGAGAGCAGGAGCGAGCACAGGCAGAGTGGCAGGCAGAGGGAGAAGCAGGCTCACTGCCGAGCAAGGAGACCGATGTGGGACTCGATCCCAAGGCGTTGGGATCATGACCTGAGCCGAAGGCAGCCGCTTAACCAACTGAGCCACCCAGGCGTCCCCTGTCTCTCTCTCTTAAATGAATAAATAAAATCTTAAAACACACAAAAGAAGCACAAGTTCAAATGCTACTTCTAATTATATGTGTGATCTTGGGGAAATCACTTAACCTCTCTGACCCTCGATTTCCTCATCCATAAAAAGGGTCTATTATCTACCTATATCTGACAAAATTGAATGAAAATATGTAGGTTAAGCACTTAGCCCATATGAGGCCCTCAATATTAGCTGGTATTAACATGATCACACCTTTTATTGGATTATCAGTGGGTCTCAACTGCCCCTCCAAGGAGTTTCTGCATATACGTGGGAGCATTTTTGGTGGTTAGATGACTGGGGAGTCCTAGCATTTAATCCTGGGGGCCCCAGTTGTTAAATTCCCACCGTGTGCATGACAGAGCTACAAAATAACACAAATCGCCTCTCTCAAATGCCAACAGCCCCTGCACGGGGTGCCCGGGGGGCTCCGACAGTGAAGCGTCTGCCTATAGTTCAGGTCGTGATCCCAGGGTCCTGGGGTCTGTCCAGCATCTGGCTCCTTGCTCAGCAGGGAGTCCGCTTCTCCCTCTCCCTCTGCCCCTCCCCTCTGCTTGTGCGCTCTCTGTCTCAAATAAATAAATAAAATCTTAAAAAAAGAAACAAACACAGACCACCCCAGTGTCCTTGATCTCCAGGTCCAACAGGAGGCAGTGCAGGGCGGTGGGTCTGAGTTTCACAGTCCTTTCAGTCCATCTCTGCCACCAACAGGCCATGAGAACCCAAGCCTGGAGATACCATGTCACCTCTTTGGGCCTCAGTAGCTCCATCTGTGAAAAGCGGACCCTGCCTGCCTGACACCTGATATGACTGACGGGGGCTTGGACAGGGTGATGGCTGCACAGTGTCGACCGCAGGGCCCCTGGGAGATGGCGGCCATCGCCACCGCAGAGCGAGTGACCCGGCGGGCCAGGCGGGGCAGACTGGCGAGTTACCAGAACAGCCCTTCCACCCTGCCGGTCCCTGCAGGCTCCAGGCCCCAGCGTCTTGTGGTCAGAGCCTGAGGTGGGTCTGGTTTGGGAGGGACAACCGGGCACCGCCCTCCTTCCAGGGCAGAGGCCAAGGGGGCCACTAGGAATAGCCCTGACCTGCTGAGACCAAAGGGAAGAAGGGAAGCACCGGGAAGGACCCCGAGCCAAGGGGACGGCTGAGCTGTGAACCAGGGCCTGTCAGTAGCTCTCTCGGCTTGCCTGCCAGGGCCGAAAACATGATATTTATCAGCAGCCGACTGTGCACCATGATGGGGTAAAAGGCTTTGCATTATCGCACTTCATCCCCTATCCCCTAAACGATCTGCAAAGTAGGAGGTTCTGCCCTCACTTGCACAGACAGGAGATGAGCTCAGACAGACTACACGACTTGTACAGTTGCACAGTGTGGACATAAGGACACAATCACCATTCTTCCTCTCTGTCTTCTCTCTCCACCTCCCACTGTCCCTCTCTCTCTCTCTTTCCACTCTTGCTCTAACTCCATCCAATGGCCCCCTGCTGCTCCAAAAATAAAGATAAACTACAAGCACCCCAGAGCCTGGGCCAGAGCCCCTCCCATCCTGTTGAGCCTTATTTCAAAACGTCGGCACTCTCCCTACCCTAGGCCCCTGGCCACTCTGCTTTTCCTTTAGTCCTTCCTGTTCCCTTAGGCCCCAAGGCTGTTGCACACACTGTTCCCTGTGCCTGGAACATTCTTCCTCTCCCAGCCAGTGAATAGCACCTCTCCTTCAGATCACAGTGAGTGATCTAAGGCCCCCTCTGACCTTTACTAGGTAAAATCCTCCCTCCTTCCTTTACCAGGTCAAATCCTCTGGCTACAAGCGTAGCACCAGGACTTCCCGACATCAGTCACTGCCGCAACTTCATGCTTGTTTATCAGATAAAGAGAAACTCGCCCCATGCTCTCCTCACATTAATTAACAGGTATCTATCAAGTGTCTACTATGTGCCAGACCCTGCCCACTGTACTGCGAGGACAGTGGCGAACAAGCAGGATAAGGTCTCTACACTCGTGGAACTCACTTTCTAATGGCAGGAAACGAATGGCCAAGGGCACTTGTGCAAAGGGGCGGAGGTGGAATGCAGTGTAGGCTGCAGGGGGGGAGGCGGCGGGGGCAGGGGGGACTACAGTCTGTTCAGCTGAAGCCAGAGCACAGGCCGGGGACAGCCAGAGATACAGCTGGAGAAATACGCAAGGACCAGGCAAGGAAATAGGCCCGGAACACCCTAGAGTTCCTACTTAGGAGTCTGACTTGCTTCCAGGGTAATGGGGAGCAATGGAGGGGTATGAAGCAGTACAGTGATGGGCTCGCTATGTGTTTCAGAGAGACGGCTGAGGCTGCAGTGAGGAGGAAAGGTTGGAGGGCAAGGCTGGAGGCAGGGAGGCCAGGGAGGAGGCTCTGACTTAGTCCAGGCACAGGTGGACGATAGAGGCCAACAAGAAGGAGGAGTGAGAGGAAGGGGGAGGGAGGCTGACTATCAATAGAACTAGGTCAAGGACGTGTCTGGGCGCCACCTCGAATTCCACTGAGGCCACTGTGCTTGGCGGTGTCCCTGACTGAGGTCGGCAAGGCAGGCGGGTCTGGGAGGCAGGAGGGGGCCTTCACCGGGGAAAGGGCAGCACTGAAGCTGGAGGCCTGGCAGGATCCAGGGCCGAGGAAAGAGGCAGTGGCCTTGGGGACCACTCCAACGTGCAGCGGACAGAGAGGAAGGCATCACAGGCGGGCCTCAGCACAAATCCTACGGAACCCCTGCCCAGTGCTTCTCAAGACGGCCAAGGTCATGAGAAACAAGGAGAGTCTGGGAAACTGCCACAGACCAGAGGGAGCTAGGGCGACATGAGGACAAAATGTGACATGGTGCCCTACATGCTGCCCTCCCCGCCAAGGACTGCTGAAATCCAAGCAGCGCGTGGGGCTCTATGAGAGGGCATGGAGCGACTGGGGCCACAGAGCACGTGCCCCAGACCGTGCACCACGGTCACATGCACGCTGCCACAGGAAAACTGGGTGAAGGCGGACACCAGGATTCTCATCTTTGCAACTTGTCTGCCCATCGAAAATTATTCTAAAAGAAGATGCTTATTTAAAAGAAAAATAAAAGTTGGGGCGCCTCGGTGGCTCAGTTGTTAAGTGTCTGCCTTCAGCTCAGGTCATGATCGCAGGGTCCTGGGTTCGGGCCCTGCATCAGGCTCTCTGCTCCACGGGAAGCCTGCCTCCTCCTCTCTCTCTCTGCCTGCCTCTCTGTCTACTTGTGATCTCTGTCTGTCAAATACATAAAATCTTAAAAAAAAAAAAAGTTGCAGGATTCCTGGCCTCACAGATTCACGTGCCCAAGAAAAAGATAGGGGTTCAAGGTGGTGGGCGTCGAGAAGGGGAGTCAGGAGCACCTGGGTGGCTCGGTCAGTTAAGCATTCGCCTTCAGCTCAGGTCATGATCCCAGGGTCCTGGGATCGAGTCCCAAATTGGGCTCCTTGCTCAGTGGGGAGCCTGCTTCTCCCTCTGCCTCTCTCTCTGTGTCTCTCATGAATAAATAAATTCTTTGAAAAAAAAAGGAAGGGGAGTTGATCTGCAGAGTGGATCTGCACCCTGGTGGGAATCATGTGTGTTTGCTGAAATCCCTGACAGAAGCTCCGAGATTGGGGTCATTTCCAAATCCAGGGCTCCTCACACTTTCCCAAAGGTTCCGGGAGAGAGGATCCATACCCGGGGAGGTCTCAGGACACAGATAAGAGCCTTCATCAAAGCCCCATGTTTTTTAATCCTAAAAATTAAAGCCAGAGGATGCCTGGGTGGCTCAGTCAGTTAAGCTTCTGACTCTCGGCTCAGGTCTTGGTGTCAGGGTCTGAGTTCAGGCCCCGCTTTGGGCTCTGCACTGGGCACGGAGCCTACTTAAAAACAGAACAAAATAGGGGAGACTGGTTGGCTCAGTGGGTTAAAGCCTCTGCCTTCGGCTCAGGTCATGATCCCAGGGTCCTGGGATTGAGCCCCGTATCAGGCTCTCTGCTCAGCGGGGAGCCTGCTTCCTCCTCTCTCTCTGCCTGCCTCTCTGCCTACTCTCTCTCTGTCAAATAAATAAAATCTTAAAAAAAAAAAAAGTAAAATAAAATTAAAATTCATGCCAATTCTACATTCTATGCCAAAATAGTACCTTCTGATTTTGCTATAAGAGTGCCCCACTATATTCCCCAGGGTAGTCCGTGTACTAGTATGAAAAGCCGAAAAATGAAAACTAAGCATAGGGGCTCCTCTTGATCTCCGGGTAAGGCCCACATTGAACAGAAGATTACTTTAAAAAATAACAATAAAATTAAACAATAAAATAATAAAAGAAACAGAAAGGAAGCCTGAAGCCTCAAGGGTGGATAAGCTACTACGAGTGAAGGCGGAGGCAGGGGGACCAAAAGCTCTGTGGCCCTACAAGCAGGTAGACACCGTGTAGGGACCCACAGCCATTCATTCTTTTGACAAATCTTTATGTGCCCCTACGTACCAGCGCTGTTCTAGGCAGACCCACAGGGAACAAGACAGTCCCAAATCCTTCTGTGTCAGTGGGAGGGGATGGAGGAAAATGAGTAAGTAAAACAGGGAGTCTGTAGAATGTGGTAAGTTCAACAGAAAAATCAAGTGGTACAGGGATGGAGGTGGGCAGAAAATGGGAAGGTAGGACATCTGTCACCAGGGTGGCTGGGAAGGTGACACCTAAGAAAGGAAATAAGGTTGCTTTGCAGATGGTTTCTCATTTATTTTTCACACCTGTGGGTGGTATTTCTTTGCCCTGTTTTATAGATGAGAAAATGAGCCTCAAAGAGGTAAAAACAGTTGAGTTAAGGTCACCTTGAAAAACATGGGCACTCTGGGGGAGGGTATTAGACTGGATGTAGGCCCCTCATTCCTGTCTGAGGAGGGTGGTTGGGGGCACCCCGCCGCCCCTCCCTGGGCCCCGGCTCATCACTAACTGATCAAGCCCACAGCTCATTCCCTTGTTGAAGCTGGATTTCCAATCCCTTCTAACTCCTCAGTAGGGGGTGCTGGCCCCCCCCCATGCACCTTCTTCACTTGATCAGCCTCAAGAGGTTAAGGGGTGAAATGGGCCAGCACACCACGGCCCCCCGCCAAGGTGCTGGGTAGGCAGAGGAAGGGGGAAGGGGACCAGCACTTGTCAAGGCGAGGGATCCTCCACCAGCTCAGCCCTGCATGGCTCTGTCTAGGGTGACCTCAACGGCTGAGGGGATGCGGTTTACTGAGTTAACCACGTCCAGCTGCCCCAACAACAATCGCCCCGGGACCCCTCCATCCACAGCTAGGGCACTCTTCACAGCTGAGAAACAAGGTTGGAGGAGCCTGAGAGGGGGCGTCTCCCCACCCACAAACCCTTCCTCCCTCTTCCCACATAAAGAGAAACATTTCAGGCTTGAAGAAATGACTCACATCTCCCCAGAGAGGCCAGGGCTGGGCTGAGTCAGGCTGGGGGAGCCCAACGGTCACTAATTGGCCTGCCTGCTCGGGCTGAGGCGGCTCTGGGCCCCAGGAAGGCAGGCGACAAACACACACAGAGATGGCAGAGACAAATGGCTAGTGGCTCTCCCGACCCACCCTTGAGCGTGTCACTGAGTGTCGCCCAGCGTTGCTCACATGGAACTTGATGGAGAAGAAAATTCCTCTGGACTTTCCTGAACGAGCTTTATGGCTGACTCATGGCCACCTGGGGACGGCAAGCGAATTCACAAATCACCAAAGAAGGAAAAAGCGATTCCTATTAAGCAATCTCTTCAATGGATGGATCAGAGATCACCAGCATGAATGCTCACTGACATCTTCGTTCTGGGTTTTGTTCTCTAAAGCAGCACATCCTACAAAAGCTGGGGGTTGGAACTGACAGCAAAGTGAAATTTTATATATTCAATGCTACTTCTCCATTAGCCGGCATTAGACACAGAAGTGTGTCCCCAATGACAATAGGAACCATCAGCAGGCCACAGGATGGCCTGGCCCCCTTCCCGCCTTATCTCAGCCCTGTGAGGCCCCGCCCTCCTCCACTCATCCTCCTCATCCTCCACTGGGCACGGGCTGACTGCAAGTGTGCGAGACAGCAGTCTCTGCCCTCGAGGACTTCCCCTCCAGGGGAGAGAAGTAACAGTCAGAATGAAAGTAACGACATGAGTGTCTTGAGGACAGAACAGTGCCTGTTCTTTACCCTGCTCCACACGTGCTGCCAGCTGCCTGCTGTCTCCAAAGGGTGCCACCTGCTCCCCTCCAGGAGGACCCCTGCACGGGGCTCCAGAGCAACCTTCTGCCTGGCTGGCCTTCTCTCATCCCAGCCTCCATGCTGATGTGGGACTCTTCATAGGAGCCTACAAGAAACTCTGATTCTGGAGTCAGCCAGAACGCTGGCTCCGCCATCTCTAAGCAGTGTGGCCTTGGTGGCTCACCAGGCCTGAGCGTCCTCATCTGTTCAACAGGACCCATCCTATTGACAGTCAATTCCAACGAAATGAGTCAACACCTGTGCTTCTCACCCCAGGGCCTGGCTCAAAGTGGATGCTCACTAAACTGTGGTTCCAGGTCAGGGAACCCTGAGAACAGGGGTTAGAGTTATAAAGGGGTCCCGGTACTGGGAGCTGCTCTGTGAGGCCGCCAGTGGCCCGTACACCAACCTACCATGTCTCTAAACCCGCTGCCCGTTTCACACCAGCGCCATGATTTCCAGAACTGAGCTCCCTACTGTGGGAAGGGAACCTTCTTAGACTTGTCCTAAACTTGCCTCACCCTGACGCACCAGGACCAGGGGGCTGAGCTGGCAGCACTGAATGATTCCCCTGCCTCTTCTCAGCCCTCATCTTTCTTCGGTCCAATGTTCTGAGCCAACAATAGCGGCTTTCCAGGCTCGTCAGCCACAGGGCGCGCTACTCTCTGAGCAAAAATACCCATGCGGGGGAGGGTGGGGAAGCTAAGGCGGGGGGGGCCACAAATGGGGGTGGGGGGGGGGGGCGGGGTGTCGAGGGGAGGGGTGTGGCGTGGCAGGAGGAGAGCACTTCTCTTGAGTGCCCACTGAGTGGCAGGGTGAGAAGGGCCGGGACACTGGGGGAGACACAGAATCCCAGGAGTTGTGGGGGCGGAGGGACAGCTGGTCTCTAGGAGAGCAGGGGAGCCAGTCCCCAGAGAGGGATCCGGCCTGGGCCCAAGGTCCAGGACAATGCCCAGGGAGAAGAGTGAGGTGAGTGGGCTCTAGAGCCTGGTTAAGAAAAAAGGAGCCTAAACCCCAAAGAGATTCCAAATTCTAAGAAAAATGGGGGCTCAGATACAGAGGGGCTGAGTTTCATGACAGGGGAGCTAGAGCCGTCTTGGATCCCAGGAGCCCCATGTTTAGA
The DNA here is from genome assembly GCA_003697995.1 of Taxidea taxus jeffersonii. Lineage (NCBI taxonomy): Eukaryota > Metazoa > Chordata > Mammalia > Carnivora > Mustelidae > Taxidea > Taxidea taxus. The sequence continues at coordinate 7,611 of RCUC01129114.1, forward strand.
CCAGGGTGGGAGGGCTGCAGAGCTAGAAATTCACTTCAGTGAACATCTCTGTGGTCGTATTTGCCAGACAAGCTTAACTGGGGGAAGAAAACAGAAGCCTTCAAACGGTAGCCTACAGTTTCCACTTCGAGAGGTTTGGAGGAAGGGGTGTCACTTTGCTTCTGGGGAGACGGCACTGGGCAACGAGGTAGGCCCAGGCTTTCTTGTGGCTCCTTTCTCTCCATGGCAGGGCATCTCCTCAGAGCCCAGGGAGGGGCTGCTTGTGTGGAGTTGCTCCAACCACCCCCCAAGCCCCACTTCTGTGGACTCCTTCAAAGCCTGGGGAGCGCCTCAGCACAGAGCTCACAGAGAAAGAATCTGGAGGTCAGAGCACAGCCCCTCCCCACCCCCACCCCACCCCCAGATTCAAAGACAGAATCTGTGGGAGTGAAGCATCCCCCTCCGTAGAAGCCACCAGTTTTTAGGGGAGGGGGTCACGGGGAGGGGGTCCAGACACCAGAAGGCCTGGAAGAATTCTGCAGGTGTGGCTGCCAGGAATCTGGGCCCTGAGTCAAGAGTTTCATGGTAGGCCTGGGATATGAGTTTTGATACTGAGCTATGACCCAGACCCAGAGCAGTTCACACAACTATGTACACTCTGTTCTCACCTGTCAAAGCACTGGGCCAGGTCCCCAGCCCCAGCCCAGTCAATCACCATCGGCTCTACCCGCTCAGTGTCTCTGCCTCTCCCTTGCCATTACCACCAGCCTGGGCTGAACCAGCCCATCCCAACCCCCCTTTTATTTTAAGATTTTTTTTTTTTAAAGATTTTATTTATTTATTTGAGTACAGGCAGACAGAGTGGCAGGCAGAGGCAGAGGGAGAAGCAGGCTCCCCGCCAAGCAAGGAGCCCGATGCGGGACTCGATCCCAGGACGCTGGGATCATGACCTGAGCCGAAGGCAGCTGCTCAAACCAACTGAGCCACCCAGGCGTCCCTATTTTAAGATTTTTTAAAAAAGATTTTCTTTATTCATTTGACAAAGAGAGAGAGAGATCACAAGTAGGTAGAGAGGCAGGCAGAGAGAGCGGGGGAAGCAGGCTTCCCGCTGAGCAGAAAGCCTGATGTGGGGCTCGATTCCAGGACCCTGAGACCATGACCAGAGCCAAAAGCAGAGGCTTAACCCACTGAGCCACCCAGGTGCCCCAAGATTTTCTTTTTATTTTTTTTTAATTAAATTTTATTTTTTTTATTTACTTGACAGACAGAGATCACAAGTAGGCAGAGAGGCAGTCAGAGAGAGAAGGGGAAGCAGGCTGTCCACGGAGCAGAGAGCCCGATGCGGGGCTTGATCCCAGGACCCTGAGATCATGACCTGAGCTGAAGGCAGAAGCTTTAACCCACTGAGCCACCCAGGCACCCCAAGGTTTTCTTTTAAATAATCTCTCCACCCATCGTGGGGCTCAAACTCACAACCCCAAGATCTAGAGTCGCACATTATACCAACCAAGCCAGGCCAGTGCCCCCAGTCCTGTTACTCTGAAGGTTAAGTTACTACTTTAGACAGACTGGTTACCAGTGTCTTCATTAGGACTGATAGAAATGTCTTTCAGAACTCCCTGCCTCCTTTTGCCTCAGTTTCTACCCAGCGATGTTCTGATGGCTGAAATGACAACATAAAATGCCCACAATAATGCTGAGCCCAGAGCAGATACGTAATAAACCAGGATTTCCATCAGCATCAGAATCAGGGAGTCTGTCAGAAATGTCGGTTCCTATACCCCCTCCAAACTTACTGAATCAGAAAGTCTGGGGCAAGGGCAGTGAAATTTGCATTTGCAACCAGAATCTCTGATGATTTTCATGCACACTCAAATCTGAGAAGCATGGCAACCAGCGCAATCTTATTGCTGTTGCCACTAACCCGTAAGTCCTGGGCGCTGTGACTCTAAGCCCAGAGGTTATCTGGATGGGGTCAGGGCATCTGTCTCCAGAAAGGCACATGGTTCACCATAAACTGATATGCTTCCTAACGGATTCAAAACAGGAGCCCGGGTCAGGGAAAGACAAATACCCTCTGATTTCACTCATATGTGGAATTTAAGAAACAAAACTGGGGAACATAGGGAAAGGGAAGGAAAAATAAAATAAGATGGAGACAGAGAGGGAGGCAAACCATAAGAGACTCTTGACTCTAGGGAACAAACGGAGGGTGGCTGGAGGGGAGCGGGGGATGGGTAACCCGGTGATGGGCATGAAGGAGGAGGAGGGTGCGTGATGCAATGAGCCCTGGGTGTTCTATGCAACTGATGAATCACTAAATTCTACCCTTGATACTATACTATATGTGAACTAATTTGAATTTAGATAAAATCTTGAAAGAAAAAAGCAAAACAAAAAACATGAGCACAGGCCTTGGGATTTGCCAAATCAAAGTATAAATTCTGGCTCTTGCTCGCATTTGCTTAGCTGTGGGACCTCAGGTAAGTGGCCCGACCTCTCTGAGTCACGTTCCTCAATTTTAAAATCGTGATAAACAACCTCCACCGGCCAGGGTTGTTGGGATAATCTGAGGAAGTGCCTTATGCAAACTACATTTCAGGTGCTAGGTGGGAGAAGGGGGGAGGGTGAAAACCCGACAGGAAGCCTCTCACTGTCTCCCCATGCCTCTGCTGCCACAAGGGCTCTGGAGGTGGAAGGTGAGTGTGTCCTCACACACCACAACTCCTGGCCACCTAGAGAAGGCGGAGACCCTCTCTGAGAGGCTGGCCAACCACCCGGGGCCCTTGCAGTCAGGCAGGTTTGCGAGGAGCAGAGGCAGGGGTTACATGGTGAGAACACAGACTCTGAAGACGAGATACTGTTCCGGTTGAAATTCTGGCTCTGCCACTACTGGCTCCACCTGGCTGGCAAACTCCTACCCATCCTTCAAGACCCAACCAAATGGGGCGCCTGGGTGGTACAATCGGTGGAGTGTTCCCCCCTGATTTCGGCTTAGGTCCTGATCTCAGGGTCATGAGATCGAGCCCCATGTCAGGCTCTGTGCTCAGTGCGGAATCTGCTTGAGATTCTCTCTTCCTCTCCCTCTGCCTCTCTCACTCATGCTCTCTCTCTCTCTCTCTCTCAAATAAATAAATCTTAAAAAAAAAAAAAAAGACCTAAACTTCAGTATCATCTCCTGGGGCCAACTTAGTCATCCATTTCTCTGGGCCCTCAAAGACTCCTGCCCACACACTCAAATACTATTCAGGAATTTACCTGTTGACTTACCTATCTTTCCCACAGACCTGGGAGCTCCTGGAGGGCACCCTCACATCTGCCACAAAGAATGTACTCAGCTAAATGTTGATTCAGTCTGAATTCCAACTTTCTCAGCCCTCTTGGTTTCCTTCCCTTCCCCCACTAAATGCCTCCCACTCTACTCCCTGTTCCTCTCCCGGATAGAGACCCTTTATTCTCTAGGAGTTTAACTTCCAGATGCCTCTCTCCTGAAGGTCTGAACCTGCTCATCCCAGAGCTAATGTGTAAGGAAGGCTGTACAGAAAGACCTAATATTCACTTCTCCACCTGTGCTGACTACAAAGACTCCCACGGAAGGTGAAGTGCTTAGAGTCTGTGAGGCTGTCTGGTCCTAAGGATTGTGGGGGGAAAGTCAGTCCTAAATAATGATTTTTTAAAAAAAAGATTTTATTTATTTATTTGACAGAGAGAGATCACAAGGAGGTAGAGAGGCAGGTGGAGGAGGGGAAGGAAGCAGGCTCT
>RCUC01129116.1:0-13524 GCA_003697995.1 Taxidea taxus jeffersonii
CCCACGGCCCCACGAGCATTCCTGCAGGTACAGCTGCTTCCACTGACACTAATAAAATACGGAAGAAACAAAGCAATTTAAAATTCCAATAAAATTAAACACAAACCTCTGGTAGCAGATTCAATTATGGAGCTATCGCTGAGTGCAGCCTCGGGACAGAAGGAAGGGCCAGTGCCACCCCCGCCACAGGAACCATGCCTAGGAAAGGACAGAAGCTCAGAGATAAAGGGCTGCGAGAGGGCCAGATGGAGTCAGCCCCCTTTGTATGATTTAACAAATAAAAACCAGCTCTAACCCTAGGAAGGAAGGCAGCTTCCTTCACTACAGAGCATCCAAGCATAACCCACCACAAGCCAAGCTGAGGGCTGGTGAAATCAGAGCAAGACAAAGATCACTGCCCGTCCACACAGTGCAGAGGTCCTGGCCGGCTCCGTGAGACAGGGAATGTAAATAACAAGCTCCGAGGATTAGAAAGAAGTAAAACTAGCTGCATAGAAACCCCGGAAGAATTCAACAAGACCACAACCATGAGGCCAACATCCAAACGCCATCGTGTTCCTCTACAAACAGGAGCTGGCGAACATTTCCTGTAACTTTTCTGATATTTTCATCCCTGCAGGCCATACAGTCTCTATGGCAACTTACTCCGCTCGGCCACGTGGTAGCGCGGAAACAGCCGCAGATGCTCGGAAATGAATGGCATGGCTGTGTTCCAATAAAACTTTATTTACAAAGGCAGGCAGCAGGCCAGGCTCTTCCAGCTAAAGAGCTGGAAATTACATTTTTAAAAAAAGATACTATCACCATTTTTGGGGGGGGGGGGGGGGGGGAACAGCTTTCCGTGTATGGTAACACGCGCCACACACTTCATGCCTTCCAAGCGTACTGGTGAATACCCTGTAGTGCGAATTCACAGGGCTGTGCTGCCGTCACCACCATGAAGTTTCAGAACATTGCCTCATCGCCCCAAACAGAAACCCCACACCCATGAACCATCAGTCTGGACCACTCAACTCACTAACCCTCTGTCTCCACATGTGCCTATCTCAGACGTTTCAGATAAATGCAGTTGTACAATGTGTGGCCCTTTGTGTTTGGCTGTTTTCACTTCCTATGTTTTCAAGGTTCGGCCCCCAAGTAGCTTGTACCCATATGTCATTCCTCGTCATCACTGAGTAATCTTCCCTGGCGTGGCTACAGCATGTTTACCTACCACATGTCCACGGATGGATGTGTGGGTTGCTCCACTTTTTGGGGTGATCGTAATGCTGCCATGAATATTCATACACAAGTCTTTGCGGGGACTTAGGTTTCCATGGGTCTTGTGGGTGAACCTGAGAGCTGCGTTGCTTGGGCATATGGCCATTCTCCGTTGGACTCTTTTGAGAAACTGCCAGAATGGTTTCCAGAGCAGCTGTGCTGTCATGTGTGCCCTGCTGCGGCTGGGGTGCCAGTTCTCCCCATCTTCACTGAAACTTACCCCCCGGCTTTCTGATCCCAGCCGTCCCCCCTGAGTGTGACATGGGATCTCACTGTGGTGGTGACTTCGGGAGGGGGGGTGTTCTGATGACTAATTCTAGTGCTTTATTGGTGATAGGTCTGTTTGGATTTTCTGTTTCTTCATAAGTCAGGTAGTTTGTGTCTTTCTAGGAACCATCCATTTTATCCACGTTATGGTATCATTAAGAAACTAAAATAAGGGATGCCTGGGTGGCTCAGTTGGTTAAGCAGCTGCCTTTGACTCAGGTCATGATCCCAGCATCCTGGGATCGAGTCCCACATTGGGCTCCTTGCTCGGCAGGGAGCCTGCTTCTCCCTCTGCCTCTGCCTGCTGCTCTGTCTGCCTGTGCTCGTTCTCTCTCTCTCTCTAACAAATAAGTAAAATCTTAAAAAAAAAAAAAAGAAAGAAAGAAAAGAAACTAAAATAAATTGGTGGAAGAGGTAAATGACCTTTGTGGAGAAAAGTATATTCAGTGATATTTTTTAAAGACCTAAATAAATGTAGATGTATGTCTTGCATGTGGACAGAGATTTCAGTAGGGGGAAAAATCAGTCCAATCCTTACATCCTGACCATTGGGGTGTGTGTGTGTGTGTGTGTGTGTAACCTGAAAAGCTGACTTTGAAGTTGATAGGAACAAAAGGCCAAGAACGAGCAACACATGTCTGACAAAGAAGTAGAAAGGTAGAGGACCAGGCTCGTACTGCTCTGGCTTTAGGCTGAGGTGGTGGGATCAGCACTGAGACAGAGGGAGCCAGGGCATGGAGCAGAACATCTAGATGCGGACCAGTGTGCATGTGAGCTCATCCTGGGACCAAGCAGGCCCTGCAGATCCTGGGGATAGACGTGCAGGGCTGGGACCCAGAATGAATGGCATTGGAGCCCTACCTCACACCACACACAATGAGGACGTCCAGACAGACTAAAAATTTGGTACCATGCAACACAAAACCATATCATTCTTTGAAGCAAATGACAGGGAACATCCACCAAGAAGGACTTACAAATGGGAAGAGGGGATAAAAGCACAAATAAAGTTAACAGTTTGGAACACATTAAAATAAAAAACTGCTGCTTGGCAAAATGCACCATAAAAAAAGTCAAGACAGCCAAAGACAGGGTGTCTGCCACACTTACAATGGACCAATATCCAGAATAGACAGCCAGGGATGTGACTGCAGAGAAAGCAGTGCCGAGAGGCAGGGGGTGGGAGGGGGCCGGGCACATGAGGAGCGAAGGGTAGATGAGTCAGATCCACACGGTTGTGGATGGAGATGCGAGGGGGGGGGGACATATGTGGCCACAAGGAGGGGAGACGAGGCAGCAGCTCCAAAGGGCACCGTGCAGGCAGCGATCAGCAAGCTGAGCACAGGGGGACAGTGAGAAGTAGGCTCTCAGAGGCCGGGCAGGGAGCAGGGAAGGGAAACTGAGACACAGGTCAGTGGCAGGAAGGTCAGGCTGGGGAAGGATTAAAGTCCTCCCAGCCCTGCCTGCAGGGCTCCCCAGGCACTCCAGGGCATGGAAGGCATGGGTGGACACACATGTGAGCTTGTGAGCATCTCCCGGTCTCTGTGTACAGGCCAGTCCCCAATATCTGGGCACCTGTGACTCCACACATGTCCCTGAGCATCTGGGTGTGTGTACATGTGAGCCTGTGTGCACGTGCACACACGTGGTTAGAGAACGAGAGGATCCTTCCCACAGTGCCCAGTGATCACTGCCACCCTGCACTGCTAGTCCGGTCCAGAAAGAGCTGGAAGGCAGGCAGCTAGCGTTTTCTGAGCACCCACGATGTACCAAGATTTCAGACATGCATTCTCTTGTGGAATCCCCCCTCTGTCCTCTTAGGGCAGACGGAGGCCAGGGAGCTGCGTTCACCTCCCTGAGGTCACCCTGCTGGGGACTGGGGCACCCGGATTCACACCCCGGGCCAGCAGGCTGGGGGCAGGTCAGGGTTGTTGGTGGCTGCCCTCGTCTCTCCCTCAGCCCTTGCAGTGTGGGCCAGAGGACAGCTGCATCAGCTCCGGCCCAGCCGCCTTCCCCACCCCGCCCCCTTCCTGGGCGGCCTCATTAGGGATTCTGCTGGTGCCACCAGCTAATTAGTGTCACGTTAATTGAGCATTCAGGAGGCTGCCACCTCCAAGGGCACAGTGTCAGCAGCAAAGGGGAATGCAGATGCCGAATGCTCCTCCCTGTGGGCTTGGGCCAGGCCCTGTGCTTGGGGACCCCTCGTGCCCTGAAGCGCCTGGGGACACCCCTCCCCCATCTCAGCAAGGTAGTGCGCATGCCCTGGCTTCCGAGCCTGAAGGGAAGAGGCAACAGGCAAAGACAAATGAGACAGAGACGACATTCGCTGAGTACCTACTGTGTGCCGGGCATGCCTGTAGTCCTCCCACTCCGCCCAGGGGAAAGCTACAGAACTCCACCTTATAGTCCAAAAAACCCAAGGTCCCCCAAGGGAACGACATCTGTGGGAGTGAGTCCGTGGCCCTGCAGGAGCCTGCCTTCAGCTGGACCATACCTGGAGGGGCTGGCGTGGCCATGGGAGGTGCCTGGGGTCCCACCGAGAACCCCGGAGCCTGGGAGCTGGCATCTCCCCCCTGCCCCCGCCCTGGACAGCCCCACCCCCGAAACCACCACCATGCCTTCCTCCACTGCCCCTCAGGGAGCCGGCACCATGGGCCTTACAGGGCAGAGTAGCCCACGGGCTTCAGCCCACTGTGCTTTGTCCACTCCTTCTCCCCCTAAAGATGAGAAACCAAGGGTCCCACAGCAAGTGGTAAGGCCGTGGCCCGACCCCAGCCAGGGTCCGAGCTTCGCCCCGGTGCCATCACTCCTGCCGAGCCCCAACCCGGCCACCCACGCTTCCCCCCCACCGCTCCTGGTGGGGGGCCACCAAGTCCCGCTCCCCTGTCTCCCTGTAGCAACATTAAATCCCACTCAAAGGGCTGCTTTTAATTGGCTTAATATACTCGTTAATAACCACATCTCTTTAAGGCACCTGTAAAAGGCCCATAACATTAACGTAATGGCAGTGACGGCCCATCCGCACTGGCAGCCAGCCTCTTAAATTTCCTGACAGGACTTTAATGGGCGCCGGGGGGCAGGGGGGGCCCAACTCACGGGGTGGGGGCCGTGGTTTCTGCACACACAGTCCCAGTTCTGTCTGGCTGCTGCCCCTGCTGCCTCCCACGGGCCTCAGGGTGGGGGGAATCGATGGACTCTGCAAACACCTGCTGAGGCCCCACACATCTTCCCAGGGGTCAGGGTGGGGAGAAAGAGCCAGGCTTGCCCATAGTATTTTGCCCTGAAGACAACAGTTACAGCACGGGCGCCCTGGGGGCAGGGAGGGTGTGTGGCCCCCGTCCCCCCCACGGAGGCCAGAGCCAGCCACCCCAGCCGGTACAAGCCCTACTTCTTCCACGGTCTTCCCAGGGTGGAGTTCAGGAGCCTTCTGTGCACCAGGCAGCACATGGACAGTTCCAGCCACCCCCAGATTCACCCGGCTCTGCAGGGGCAGTGGGGGGTGGGGGGCGGTGGAGGAGGAGAGGCAGACATGGAGGGTTTCCCACCAGGGTGTGGGACACAGACCAGATGAGGCGGGTGTCCAAGGACATGAGCACGACAGGGTGTCATCCTAGCTAGGCTCTAAAGGACCCTGGAGAATTTGGTTACATAGGGGAAGCGTGACAGGGGAGACATCCGTCCAAGCCACGGTGTCCATGATGCCCGGCGACAGAGAGCAGGGTCCCAGGGGACAGATGATGGAGCTCAGAACCTGGCTCGCAGATCCTTTCTGTGCCACCCGAGCTCTCAAACTGGTGCTCCTTGGGCCACCTCCCAGCCAGGAGGTGTAGGGTTGTAGGGTTGGCCCTATGTGGTGTCGGAACACAGTCTCGGCTGCACACGCCTCTGGGCCCGGCACATCCTCCAGGCCCGCCCCAGTCCATGCCCCCACCCCCACCGCTGCCTCGGACCAGGCCTCCTGGCCCCTGGCCCATCCCCAGCCCCTCTGTCCTCCAGTACTCAGCAATAACATGCAGCAGGAGGGAGGAACTCATCTGCAGTCCACACTTGACACTCTGCTCCCTGAATGTCTCCCCTCCATCTCTGAAACCCAGGGCCACCTCCCAGGCTGCCGTGAGGATGTCCAAAGGGCAAGCTGTAAGGAGCTGGCACTGTGCCTGGCCCAGGGCAACGCTCCACTGAGGGTGGCTGTCAGCATGTGAGAGGGAGCCCAGGGACACCACGGGTGCGTCCAGGGCCCTGTGGGGAAGGAGGGCTGCAGAGAGAGGGCAGGGTCCCATGGCCAGGGCCTCGGATGCCAGCCTGAGCAGCTCAGACTTCCCACATACACAGGGGCTCAACGGAGGGTTGTACACAGATGCACCCAGGGGGACTGGAGGCTGTGGAGGGGACTTTAGTGAAGCCATCACCACCAGCAATCATAGCCCCCCCAAGGATGCTCATAAAAACTCTCCCAAGACCAGCAGTAGTGTCCCCATTTTACACAAGAGAAAATGGAGACCCAGAGAGAGGTAGCAGCATGACTCAGCCCACCCTTGCCTCCCCAGCCCCCCGCACTAGGATGCCTTCTCAAAAGGCTGCCAGCTGCCCGCTCCCCTCGGTGGTGGGGGCCCAGGCGGGGAGCCAGGGAGGGCCTCGGGCAGCTCAAGGCCAAGGGTAGAGGCGGCGGCTTTGAAGCAGGCTGCTGTGACGCAGGTGTCAAGGGCAGGGCCCTGGGAGAAAGGAGAGCTGTGCGCCTGTCCCCCACCCTCACGCAGCACATGGTCAGGGCCAGCCCCTGGGCACTACAGAAAAGCACAGAGAACTAAAATGCCCCCCTCCCAGGCAAGACCATGCCAGCCTTTAGGGCTTTTGTCTTTAAGTCTTGGCCTGGCCCCCCTTCGAGAGGGAAGGAGAGAGGCCGAGGGCTCGCAGGTACAGCCCCTCTGTGACCTCCTGTCTCCACAGACCTGTACTGTTCGTACACCTTTGCCCACTTCGTCAGAACCTTCTAGAACCCAAGTTTCAATGCCCAGCAAAGCACATTTCTACTGAGGACCTGCTGGGCACTCTCTCTCGTGGGGACAGTCAAGTTGCTCCCAGGACTTCTTCATAAGGCCCCCTCCCTGCCCGATTTTCCACCCAGTAGCCGGAGGGGTCCCATCAAAACTCAAGGAAGGTCCTGTCCCTCCTCTGGTCCCCGCCCTCCAACGTGGAGCAGGAGCCCAGGTCCTCAAAGTGCCTGACCCCGTCCACCTTTTGCAATCCTCCCCTGCTGACACTGCTTCTGCAGACACGGCTGGCCCATTCCCTTGGCCTTGGCCACTTGCTGTCCCCCTGGGAAGAGCTCTCTTCCATCAGAGAGCCACGTGGCTCACTCCCTCACTTTGCAGCCTTCCCCCAAAGGCCACTTTATCAGAGACGCCTTCGCTGATCACAGCGTCCACACCTACGCAGGGTCACTGCGCCCCCCAGGCCCCACTGTTTTGCTTACTGTGCTTACATAACTACCCACCCCCCGACTCACTGACCTCCGACAGCCATCTGGTGTGCTCGGGAGAACGGACAGGGCACAGTGGGGAGGGGCTGTCTGCTCCGTGCCGCTGCTGAGAGCAGGGTGGGGAGACCTGGGCTGGCTGCTGGAAGCTTCCGAAGGCTTGCTTCCTCCCACATCAGGTGGTGGATGCCAGCGGTCTATCCAAACACCCACACGTGGCCCTCCGTGGGGCCGGGGCTTCCCAGAGCACAGTGGCTGGGTTCCAGGGACGGACGCCCCGACAGACTGGCACAGAGCCACCTTGGTATCGGTGCAGAGCCACGCTGCCTGTTACGGCCCAGCCAGGACGGCCGCGGGGCGCCCCCCTGCCCCCCCACGGCAGAACCGAGTAGCTGAGTTCCTCCACATTCCTTCCCAGGGGCCTCCACTACTTGGGGGAGCAGTGCCAAAGGATTCGTGGACGGGTTTTCAAGCTACCACGCGTGCTTTGTCCCTGTTCCCGGGACCTGTGGCTGCCTGATGGGGTCTCAGGATTGGCGCCCCTGCGAGACCGTCAGCTCTGTGAGGGCGGTTATGTTGGTTTGCTCTGGCTGCTGCTGCTGCTTCAAGGCCCTGTGTGCTGCCTGCACAGACGAGGGCCCAGGAAGTGCTGGACACGGGGCTGGAAGGGGCCTTCGGAGCCGCAGCTTGCCATGGGCTGTCTCCTTAGCTGAGTCCCTCCTGGGACTCATTCTTCCAAGTGTTGTAACTGGCAGCACGCAGAGGCCCCCAGGCCGGATGGGTCGTCCGTCCAGGCACAGCCTAGTCATCCAGTAAGACATTCCTGGAGACCTATGTGTCCTGTAGACACTGGGGGACGCGGTGGCAGGAAGGCCAGCTAGGGAGCCCGAGTCTTGGGGGGCAGAAGGACAAGCCCAGGGCCACCGGGATCTGCTGTGGTGACCACACCCAGGCACTAATGGGACCTCCGGGCAGGGGGAGGGGTCCCCTAGTCCAGCTAGAGGTACCAGGGAAGGCAGGGAGGGAGCAGACAGGCCCTGGGGTCCCCCAGCAGGTGCCCCCGCCTGCCACACATTAACCCTATGAGTCCCTGACCCCACGGGGCTGTTCGATGGTGCTGAACTTGTCTGTTCCCCCCTTTCCCCCAGGGGAGAGTCTAGAGCTTTCACCAAGCTCTGGGGCGCGGGGATGGGAGAGGCCCAGCCTGGCCTGAGTGGCCAGAGACCCAAGCCACGGCTGCTGTCCCCTGGTGAGAAAGGCTGGGTTTGAGGTACCTAGGGTGGCTTGGGAGAAAGCCCCTCAGGACCAAGGGGCAGAGTAGGAGCCGTAGACTCCCAGGACATGGGCACACTGCCACCAGGCCAAGTTGGAGATAAGGGACTCTGGCGACCTGCAGGGGTGGTCCAGGCCCCCCACCCCCCAGGCACTTGTAGTCACCAGCAGAGGAGAGACCCACCCCAGGTTGCCAGGAGCAGGCAGACAACGGGAGTGACAGCTGCCTGGCCTGCAGGCCCTGGTGGCTCACCTCCTGCCTCTCTGGGCCTCCAGGCAGACTTAAAGGTCCCTGCTTGGGATGCAGCTGCCGTCAGTGGAGGGGACCCAGAAGGCGGGCAGACGGGGTCCCACAGCTCGGCTCTGTGCCTTGCCCAGCTGCGTGGTCCCACGAGGCTCGGAGCTCCCTTCCCTGTCTGCAGACCGAGGGCCTGTGCTAGTTACCACTGCTGTGTCAGCTGGCTGCTTCAAGACTCAGTGGCTTATGACATCGGTAGACATGAATTCTCGCTCATGGTTTGCGTGAGTCAGGGACTTGGAGGCGGCTGTGCTGGGTAGCTCTGCCTTGTGTCTCCCCTGGGGCTGCGCGCATCCGAAGGCTTGGCCGGGGCTGGAGGACCTGCTCCCAGAAGGCCACCTCACGTGGCTGTGGACAGGAGATCCCCGTTCATCTTGCCGGGGGCTGCTCTGTGGACTTCTCCAGGGTCCTCATGTGGTGGCTGCCTCCACCGGAGCAAGGGATTCGAGTGGATGAGACGACCACCTCATGCCTCAATGACTGTCACACCGCAGCTCCTCCACAGGGCCTCAGAGACCCCACGGGGCAGCCCCGCTTGGCCTGGGAGGGGACTGCCCCGGGGGTGAGTACCAGGAGGTGAGGAGGATCGCACAGGGGGGCATGGCAGATCCCAGATGGAGGCTGCCCGCTGGGTGCCGCAACTCGCCCCCTTCCTCCTCTGTAAAACGGGGACCCCCCTCCCGGCTCTCAGAGTGCTCAGGTGCCCAGACAAGAGACGTCGAGAAAAGCTGTGGGCCCAGAGCCCAGCCAGTACTCAGTGCAGCCAAAGCCCCCCCCCCCCAATTTCCCATCGGCTCCTGCAAATACTAGAGGCCCCAACCCACCCTGGGGGAGCCCTGCTGACCGGCGGGGCCCAGACGGGCCCCTCCTCTCAGCGAATGGGAACCAGTAACAGGCTGACCCCTTTTTACAAACCCCCTCTTCTTCTTCTTCTTAAAGGTTTTAAACACCTAATTTATTCCATCCATTAGATAGATTTTGTAGATTTAATCATTTTCACAGTTGGTGGCTCATTGGATACTCAAGATAAACTCCAAATGAAAGTATAATGGTGAGGACAAATGAGTTTTCACACCACAATGGCAGAAACCTGCTTGGGAAGGGGGTTGAAGAGGAACAAAAATACATACAGATATAATTTTTTTCCCCGGCAGCCGCTTTTGCTGACTCTGGTAGGTTACCACAGTTAATTTCACCAGTTTTGTTCATCTGTAAAATTGCATAAAAGTGACATTTTTGTGCTCATTATAGCAACTGCTGATTTATGGCTGGTAAATGAAGAGCTGGTCCCTTTTTTGCGGGACTCTCCGAGCGGCGCTAAGTGCCCATGAAATTGCTTGTATAATGTAGTTTAAATCCAATCTCAGAGAAAGATTCCCCCGTTGGCCAAAGTGACATTTCCATTCTCCACACCGAGTTTATTTTAGGCCACTTAGGAGGGGGCTGCCCCAGGCAGGGTCAAGGATGGAGGCCTGTGGCCTGCCAGGGGTCAGCTCCACCTGCCCGGCCTGGATTAGGACCAAGGGATGGAGGGGTGCTGGCCCAGGCTCCTTGGGACGTTGAGGGCTGCCTGCCTCTTCCCTCCCTGCCGCCCTGGCCGGGTCAGACCGCATTCCTGAACCTCAGGGCAGAGGGGAATGACCTCTCTAACGTGCACGTCTGCACCTCCTTCTCCCGTGTCAAACCTCTCCTGGCTGCCGATGGCCTGGGGTAGGGCTTCTCCAACACTCTCTGCACACAGAGGTGGTCCCGTTCACTGTAGGCTGTCCTGTGGCATCCCGGGCCACTACCCACTGGAACCCCGTAGCTGGGGGGGGGGCTCCCACAACCCCAGTGTGAGGACCAAGTACATCCCCAGACTGGCTAATGTGCCCTCAGGGTGGGGTGGGGGAAGCCACTGCCTTACCCCACACCCTCCCAGGCCACCTCTCTCTCCCGACTGTCTGCCCTGGGCTTCTGCTCTCATTCTGAATTACAGTTCCTACTCAGGACAGGACAGGCTTCCTCGCCCCTGGGCCTTTGCCTGTGCTGTTTTCTTCTGCCTGATATGTGTTTCTCTGCTCTCTCCTCACCCCTTTCAACGTTGCCTTAACTGGGATGCTCTTTCTTCTAGAAAGCCATCTTGCTTTCTGAAGCCAGGCTGAGTGAGCCCCCGCCTGCACCCCAAAATGCCTGTGCCTTCCCATTGCAGCACATACCTTGCTGAGATTGGCTGTGAGCCCAACAAGGGGACCAGGGCTGAGGCTCTGGAAGGATGGGATGTGGGGTGAGGCCTTCCAACCGAGGGGGAGGAGGGCAGGTTATGGGGTCAGCACTCCACCCAGCCACCATGCCAGGCCCACCAGTGGTCAGAAAGAGCAGCCCAAGCCACTGCCCCTTCTTCCCCACGAAGGCCTTTGTCCCAGGCAGATGGGAGGGTAATACCACTTCCGCCTAGAGAGCACCTGCTTCTGCTGACACACCCCACCATGCACAACTCATTGGAACTTGCAGCCACCCTGGGAGGCAGTGTCCCCAGCAGCATCATGCCCATTTTACAGAATGAGGAAACAGAGCCTCAGTGTGGGGAAGCCTCATTCTCAAGTCCCCAGGGGGGCTCCAGGGGTGCTCATGGGGCAGAGGAAGGCAATGTGCTGTGGAGACCTTGAGGGGTCCCCTCGCCCAAGGGCCCAGAGAGGTCACCCCCTTCCCAGCACCAACTGTGTGCCTCACACCCTCTGCTCAGCCCCTTGGCACAGTCCTTCCCCCAAGCCGCCCTGCAGGACTGGCACAGTTGTGCCTGGTGCCTATTCCACAGGTGGGAAAACTGAGGCTCAGACAAACAGGCCATTTGCCCAGAGCCACAAAGCCCCACAACCAGACAGGATTCTACCCAGCCAGCCGCTTCTAAAGCCCAGGGTCTTCCCAACTATTTCTTGGGAGGCCCCTGCTCTCTTCCCCACCCACGGAGGGTCCTGGGCAATGCTGAGTAATATCTCAGGCCCAGGGAGGGGCTTTCTATGAGAGAAGGGGGTCTGCCCACCAGCAACCCACCTGCCCCATAGAAGGCGCCAGTTGTGCCACCAAGACTAGGACAGCAGCCTGTCACACAAAGTGCACCCTTCAGCCCCATGCCGACCTCATGCAGAAAGGGCAGGGGATACCCCACTGGCCTTGCAGGTGACAGGGAGGGGTTGGGCAGCTGAGGTGGTTAAACACCCCCCTCATCTGCTTACTGATGGAGCAAAGGCTGGAAGCCAACGCAGCAGCTGCTGCCTGCACCATGTCCTCTGTTCTAGGCCTTGTGCTCCGCTCCTGGAGCAGCACGCTTAACCGTCCCACAGAGGGTGGCAGGTCATCATCACCCCATTTTACAGATGAGGAAAGGGAGGCACAGAGAGGATAATGAGGCAATAGGAGGAATAGCCTCCCGGTGGTGTGGTGTTAAGACAGGTGACACCGAGCATCACTGAGGCTGCAGAGCCCCTGGAACGTCTGTGCTCTGCGGAGCCTGGGACAGTCTCCTGGGCAGACTGCAGGTATCTTCTCCTAGAGCTGCAGAGTCACCTGCCCCGAATCCCCCTGCTGGGCATAGTCCCAACAGAAGTCACAGGATAATGTGTACATGAGGAAACATGGTACTAAATGTGTCACCCCCAATGCCATCAACAGGAGCAAGGACAAGTACATTGTAATGGTCGCGTCCCACACAAGGACCACAGGGCAGTAAGAACGCATGGACCATGCCACCTGGGCATATCCTACAAGCCACCCTAAGTGGCAGAGGCCTGTATGGGTGGGGACGCATAGCAGGATTCCGTCGCGCCTGACACTGCCGTCAGAAGTCAGGAGAGCTGTTCACTTGGGCAGGGGCGCAGGGGGCTCCGGGGGACCAGCCGTGTCCCATCGCTTGGCCACAGGGGTGTTGCAGGAGTGCATTCGGTCTGTGTGAGTTCAGCTGACGATGTGCGCTTTCCTTCCCGTACTTGATGCTACTTGTGCCGCTTTGGAGCTGGAACAAGCTGGCGGAGCGAGGGGATGGGATGGAGGGAGGGGCAGAGTGAGCCCTGCTGCGGGTGGTGGGGCTGTGGGCTCACGGAGACGGCTCTCACCTGTGCTTTCCTCTCCTGCTTGTCCCCCCAGGCGAGACAGCGGCCAGCTCCATGCATTCGTCCCGCTACCCAAGCCCGGCCGAGCTGGACGCCTACGCAGAGAAGGTGGCCAACAGCCCGCTGTCCATCAAGATCTTCCCCACCAACATCCGGGTGCCCCAGCACAAGCACCTCGGCCGCACCGTCAACGGCTATGACACCAGCGGCCAGCGCTACAGCCCCTACCCGCAGCACGCTGCCGGCTACCAGGGCCTGCTGGCCATCGTCAAGGCTGCCGTGTCCTCCTCCGGTGCCGCTGCGCCTGCCGGGCCCACCAAGAGTGTGCTCAAGAGCGCCGAGGGCAAGCGGACCAAGCTGTCGCCGGCCGCTGTGCAGGTGGGCATCGCGCCCTACCCGGCGCCCAGCACTCTGGGGCCCCTGGCCTACCCCAAGCCCCCTGAAGCGCCCGGCCTGCCCGCGGCTGCCGCCACCGCCGCCTCCGTCATCCCCTTGCCTGGCCGCGGCCTGCCCTTGCCGCCTTCCAACCTGCCATCCATCCACAGTATCCTGTACCAGCTCAACCAGCAGTGCCAGGCCCCGGGCGCCGCACCCGCCGCCTGCCAGGCTGTGGCCGGTCCCCACCCCAGCCCGGCAAAGCATGGCCCCGTGCCCAGCTTCCCCGGCATGGCCTATGCGGCCGCTGCCGGCCTGCCCGACTGCCGGAAGGGCGCCGAGCTGGGCCAGGGAAGCGCAGCGGCCTTGACGTTGGCTGGGGCCACCAAGCCTGCGGGGTACACGGATGGGGGCCTGGATTACCTGCTATGGCCGCAGAAGCCGCCCCCGCCACCACCCCAGCCACTGCGGGCCTACAGTGGCAGCAC
>RCUC01129117.1:0-24349 GCA_003697995.1 Taxidea taxus jeffersonii
GGAGAGAGGAGGAAGCAGGCTCCCCGCTGAGCAGAGAGCCCGATGCAGGGCTCGATCCCAGGACCCTGGGATCCTGACCTGAGCTGAAGGCAGCGGCTTCAACCCACTGAGCCACCCAGGCGCCCCTTGTCTTGGGCTCTTGTCAGCCCAACTCTCCTGAGAAAACATTGCATTAGCTACATGATTTGCCGTGACCAAGCAGCAGGGGGATCAAACAGGAGGCCATGCTGAACACGGTGACACAGTGGGTTCTTCTATTCTGGAACTAAGGCCAATGTCATTTTTGCCTCTTGACCTAAAGCAATATGGAGCATGGATGTGACCCCAACACTACTGAATCCACAGACAAAACAGCGGCTTCTATAGAAACACCAAACGCATGCCCCCTCGGACTCCACCCTTTCTTATTTTTTTTTCCACTTATTCAATAGGTATTCACTGAGTGTGTAGTCTGTGCCAGGCACTGTGCCAGGATGAAACGTATGGGTCCCAGCCCCAAGGAGTTCACAGACTAGACAGAAAGGCTACATGTCAATGCACGGACTACACTAGGGAACTGTAGGGGCTTCGGGGCAGAGATGAACGAAAGACCTCAGGATCACACAGGATGTGGCTGAGCCCTAGTTGGACGCATTCGGTTTCTACTTCCATGGTACTATCACTGCTGACAGTTAAACTGAAAGATGGATCTGATAAGCTAGCTACTTCCCCACACTGGCCAAATGAAAAAACACTGGGCTCTAGGTAAGGTCGGAGTGCCCTCTGCTGAAACAGGAAGCTGGAATCAGAAGACAAACTATTCCAGCCTTGTTTATATTAAACAACAACAAAAACCACTCTCTATACCCTTTTATTTGTAGAAATGAATAAATATCCTCTTTCCCTAATCCGTTCTGAGTCTCACTGGATTCTTATGTTTATTGGTTTGGGAGGCAATAAAGGAGGACCAAGGAACATCAAACGTGTGTGAAGGTCATGGGGCAAAACAGGCTTAGGCCGGCCAGCATGTAAAAGCTTTCCAGGTTGATTGGTGGCCTATCGAAATCCAGGGTGGGTTAGGGCCTCTTCACAGAATGACTTCAACACTGGAGCCTCAACTCCTGGCAAGCTACCATGTGTTTTCATTCTCCCACCCCAACATTTTATGGGGATGAAAAGAAATTTAGCCATGAAAGACATGGAGGACACTTAACAGCATAGGACTATAGGAAAGAAGCCAACTTGAAAAGTGTACATACCATGATTCCAACTGCATGATGTTCTGAAAAAGGTAAAACCACAGAGACACAGAGAAAGATCAGGGGTTCCCAAGGGTGAGAAGGGAGGAAGGCACAGGGCAGAAACCACTCCAGTGGGTACACAGCCTTACACATTTGTCCAAACCCACAGGAAGCACAACACCAAGAGCGAACCGTAAGGTAAACTGTGGACTTCGGGAGATAATCGTGTGTCAACACAGGTTTATCGATTGGTGACACATGTCCCACTCTGATGGGGGATGGTGACAGTGGAGGAGGCAGCACTGGGGAGGGGGAGGGATGATGTATATATGGGAACTCTCTTACTTTATGTACAGTTTTGTTGTGAACCTAAAAAAAAATCAGTCTATTAAAAAAAATTAATCCCAGCTAAATTCATAAAGGCAGACCTCAGGAGGCAAAACAAGATCATAAAGAGGTCATTTGTTTTACCATCTAAAAGGGCCACAGATCAGAAGAGAGAATGTGTGAGGGAATGTATGGTGGTGTGAGCCTCAAAAAATGCCACAGTATTTCTTTCCTCTTGCCCAACCTCCGTACCAAGCAATGAATCCCAAAGACAAGGATGATCATTACATGTGGCTTACACTGTGACTGATACAGTAGACACTAAAGTGGACTTCGCTACACTACTGCGAAGTAGCAGAGACTGTGATATTAATTAATTCATATTTTAACATGCATTCCAGACTGAAGAACTCACACAGATATTTGGATTGCAGTGTGACACCAGAGGGGGAAGTGGCCTTCTTCAGGACTCTCCTCCAGCCTGAGACAGTCCAGCTCTGCTGATGGTCACCATGCTGAGAACACAGGGCTTGTTTGCTCTCATGCAGTGGGAAAGGCATTAACAACACCATGGCTCATAAATGGGGAGGCTCTGTAATAAGGACTTTTTAAAAATACATAATTTAATTTTTTATGTGTGTGTTCCAAAATTCATTGTTTATGCACCACACCCAGTGCTCCATGCAATACGTGCCCTCCCTAATACCCACCACCAGACTCACCTGTCCTCCCACCCACCTTCCCTCCAAAACCCTCAGTTTGTTTCTCAGAGTCCACAGTCTCTCATGCATCTCCCCCTCCAATATCCCCCAACTCACTTCTCCTCTCCTTCTCCCAATGTCCTCCATGTTATTCCTTATGCTCCACAAGTAATTGAAACCATATGATGTTGACTCTCTCTCTTGACTTATTTCACTCGGCATAATCTCCTCCAGTCCTGTCCATGTTGATGCAGAAGTTGGGTATTCATCCTTTCTGATGGAGGCATAATACTCCATAGTATATATGGATCACATCTTCTTTATCCATTCATCTGTGGCTCTTTCCAGAGTTTGGCAACTGTGGCCATTGCTGCTATGAACACTGGGGTACAGATGGCCCTTCTTTTCACTACATCTGTGTCTTTGGGGTAAATACCCAGTAATGCAATTGTAGGGTCATAGGGTAGCTCTATTTTTAATTTCTTATGGAATCTCCACACTGTTTTCCAAAGTGGCTGCACCAACCTGCATTCCCACCAACAGTGTAAGAGGGTTCCCCTTTCTCCACATCCTCTCCAACACGTGTTGTTAACTGTCTTGTTGATTTTGGCCATTCTGACTGGTATAAGGTGGTATCTCAATGTGGTTTTGATTTCAATCTCCCTGATGGCTAGTGATGATGAACATTTTTTCATGTGTCTATTAGCCATTTGTATGACTTCTTTGGAGAAGCGTCTGTTCATGTCTTCTGTCCCTTTTTTGATGTGATTATCTGTTTTGTTTTGTTTTTATTTGACAGAGAGACAGCAAGAGAGGGAACACAAGTAGGGGGAGTGGGAGAGGGAGAAGCACGCTTCCCACTGAGCAGGGAGCCTGACACAGGGCTCATTCCCAGGACTGAGATCAGGACCTGAGCCGAAGGCAGATGCTTAATGACTGAGCCCCCCAGGTGCCCCATGATTATCTGTTTTGTGGTTGTTGAGCTTGAGGAGTTCTTTACAGATCTTGGATACCAGCCCTTTGTCTGTAGTGTCATTTGCAAATATCTTCTCCCATTCTGTGGTTTGCCTCTTTGTTTTGTTGACTGTTTCCTTGGCTGTACAGAAACTATTGATCTTGATGACTCTTTAGCAAATGGGTTCCCTTAAAGCAGCAATCAGGGCTGCTAAAAACCAGTGCATTTCCTTTGGGCTGGCTTATACGATCTGAAGTCCTTTTTTCCACTCTGAATTAACTTCTCAAAATGGGTCCCCAATTTTGAAACAGTGTGATTAATGAATTTTCAAAAATGTTGCAGGAGAAACACTGTAGTCATTTACTTAACTGGCATTTAGAGTAAAATAATTACTAGTTTTAGAAATTTTCCTTGCCTCTTTAATTATTGAGGCTAAATATTTCATCACTCCTGATAATTAACATGCTAACAGACATGAAAAGGTAAGCGGGAGGGCTCTTTAAACAGGTGCTGAATGCCTTTCTTGCAATAAACATCCCCAGCCACCATGAGTTCCTACATCTGGTAGAGATTCTGTAGCCATGAACATCTGGAATTTAATTTGCTACGTGTAGTAGAAGCCCTTTTCATTAAAAAAAAAAAAATTAAAAATTCTTCTTTATTCCAATTTGCAGTCTTTTATAATCCACTCACACATACCCCTGCACACTCCCTTTGGAAAAAAAAAAAAAAAAAGTCTCCACAATGCCTATTGTGAAGACCCCGGGAATTTTTTGGCTCTGCAAAATAGTAACTTAATGCAATTCAAGCGAGGTTATTCCAATTCCTTTTTCCTCATTTCAATGCAATGATGAGCTCTGGCTTTATAATTCAAGCGGCCTCTTATGTTATGTCAGCCTAATTATTCAACGTGTCATCTACCTATTCCATGGCCTATGGATTCAACAGTATATATGATGGCGTGATAACAGGTGGTGGGCTGGGGGTGAGGGGGCAGCAGCAAGTTCATTTGTGTTTATTGCATACAATGTTCTTTTCCTGTGCAAACGGGCTTTTGTGACTGTTGTTTCCCTAGTTCCGTGGATTGCCTGCCCCACTGCAAAAGGCCACTACCAATAAAAAGCCTTACTTTCATTTGTGAGACCCTGCCACCATTTCCTGGAGATAAGAGTAGCTTAGATTTCAGCACAATGTAAAACATATTCCAAGACATTTCTTGAATGGAGTTAGGATATTTAAAGAAAACCTAACAGACCTTAGGTAAGATGGCTCTTATTCTTTTATGGTTTACCATCTTCAAATATGGCGTCAACCCAGCTCCAGAAAGCAAGAAGGAGCCATTCGATAACGTCAGCCCCCTTTGTCAGTGTCAGTGGTGGCAGAGTGTCCCACAGGATGAAAGGCTAGAAGCTGACATTTAGATCCTGAATGCGTCTTTCTCAGTTCATTTGTGAACTGGGCTATGGGCAGTGTCCTGCGCCATATAAGCCAGCCAAGTACTTTTCAGAATGATCTCCCCCTCCTCTGAAACAGATCCCAAAAGGAAAGGAAACACTGACCCTGACTTTTCCCTCAGTTACTCATACTCAGCATTTCCTACGATCCCTAACACCCATCTCATTAAAAGAAAACTGTCCTCGAACAGTTACAGCTGTTACAAAAATGTTACATTCCTTTCTTTCATCTACTTCTCCTTACACCAAATTTTCCCTTTGGGTCAAATACATCCCATTCAACCTGCCAAAGCACTTTGTTATTTTTCTAATAATTGAAACGTGAACTGATTGCCTGCAAAAAATAATATTCAGTCCAGAAAAACACATCCTTGTCGGCGGGACCTTTCAGAATGGAAAGGTTACATATGGGAAATACAGAATACGGGAAGAGTTTACGTTGGTTCCCCTACGTCGGTACCAGCGGACCTTCCAGTTGTCTTTAGCTTTAAAACGAAATGAAACCCAAAGTTGGGGGAGTAAAGAAGGGCTTGTGGTCAGCTTTGTGTTGTACATGAGATTGGGAACATGTTTTTTAAGGAAAGGAAGCCTGACACAGTGAAACCTTTTGACATAACAAAGGAAGGAAATTGATCTAAGTGTCTGTGTGTAATGTGCCATTTGCTGTGATCAGTCTCTTACTCAAGCCTGATCTCTGGTGTCCCTGTTTGTACTGGAGCCGTTTCCTGCATGATAGTGCATTCCTGTTTGACACAGCACGCCTGGGAAAAGGCAGTATCACTACCCCCGCCCAGGCAGACCCTGGCTGTAAGACGTCATCAGAGCTCTTCCGTTTCCGCTGCTGGGCGTTGGTTATTCTGCGGGGCTTGCATCTTTCTCTCTTGACTTCCTGCTCAGTGAAGGGAAAACTATCCAAATGGCCAAAGACTTGGTTTCAAGATGAACTGGAAAAGCTTAGAAAAGGAAGACAAGAAAGACGGGGAAATCTATTTCAAGGTCAAAGATTTTATAAGCAGAATTTTGAAGCCTAGAGACTTTATCTGATCCCTGCTACTCAAAGTGTGATCCCCAGATCAGCAGCATCAAATTACATGGTTGCCTATGATAAATGCAAAACCTCACACCCTACTTAAGACCCCCTAAATCAGATTCTGTATCCAAACATGATACTCCAGGAATTTGTGTGCACCTTTCAGTTTGAAAGACAAAGATCTCACCCCATTTATTTACAGATAAAGAAACAGAGTCTCAAGCAAGTAGCTTGTGCCAAGCCATGAAGTTATACATGAAAGCAGCTAGGACAGGGACCTTAATATGAATGCTTCCGCTAGTCCACTTCTGCTGTATGTGAAAAGAAGACAAACAGCTCAAATGCCCCAGGAACAAAACTCCAAACTCATCACCATCTTTCAACTCACAGGCCAAACCCATGTCGCCTTATCCATCAGCGTCTCTTCACTTCTGTCTTCATCGGCTTGGAGTCCACCACAATCCTCCTCCTCCCGCTACAAATTGCTGAATCTCCCTCGGCCCCTTTCTCAAAGCACCTGCCATGACTAAACTCAACCGTCCACGTTCTCCATTCCTGCACCCAAACGGCACAGTAGAGCTGGAGAAAAATCACTCCACTGAACAGATCGCTTCACATTTAAAAGCAGCAACCTCAGCCAAATCTGCAGCAGGGCCGATTAATCTTGCTGTCTTTCTCCAGGAGTAGTTTTTCCGCCATTTTTATACGATACACTTTCTATCACACATTCTCAATAACTTGTTTCTAACTTCACAGAGGTCATACAAGGAATTAGCCATCAAATCCCTCAACCTCCCACCACAGATTCTAAATTGGCATAGCCTCCTGCATCTGGCCACACTCATCCTTTCCTGTTCCCCCTTTTTCAGTAGGTAAATGACCATCTCCTAACAAAGACTGGGTCAGAATAGACCCTATAAAACTCATTCACTGTCCTCTTCTCTGGAAGGGACTCCCCCACTCCACAGATCATCTCTCTTCCCTAAATATGCCACATGCCCACATTCTTGATTCTGGGTCCATTTCATCTGCATTCAGGTTTATTCTAAAACCTCCCTTCTTAAACAAGAAGTAAGCTAGCAAAACCCTAGAGAAAACCTCTCTAGTCTGATCCTATTTCAATGTTCTCCTTCACAGGTAGCTTGTAAGTTGTAAAGTTGTAAAGTTCTCCACACATGCAGTCTGCTTTTTTCATCTCTCATTTACTATTTTTCAGAATGACTTCACTGATGTATGATCATTTTTTTAAAATTTATCTAATAGGGAAAAAATTAAAGAAGAAAGAAAAAAATTACTGGAACTCTCACTACCCCAAAATAAGCATCTTTTTCCCTTTATAACATTTTTTCATCCAAAAAGAAGATGGGTAGGTAAGGGAAGAGACGTAGAATGTAATGAAACTGTACTCCGTGTAAAATTTTTTTTTCATGTAAGATCTTTTTAAAGTGAAATTTAATTGGTCTTGAATTTTACACAAGAAATGTTTAGAAAATGAAATTAAGACTTACTCCTTACTTTGAACAATAAGGAAATTCACCCTTTGTAATTCACATTTTTAGTTTCATAAGTTATATTATTATTTTAACTTGGTCAAGGTTTTTAATTATTAAAATCTGTTTTGTGATTCTAAGCCTCCAAGTATTCACTCCTGGTTTTCCATTTAAATGTATCTCATCCTGAACACTGATCATTTTTACCATAGGTTTCCCATTCAATACATATGTTTGGGGTATCTGGACACTGGGGAGATGAGTATGAAAAATGGGTAAGATCCCTGCATTCACAGACCTTACATTCTAAAGGGGGAGAAAGAAAATAAACAAGGCAAAACAAAACAAGGTACTTCTCAGATTGTGTGTGCTAACTGCCGTGTACATAAGGATACCAGATGAATGAGTAGGGGGAAAGCTATTTTAGCAAAGAAAGACATCTCTTTAGATGTGACATGTAAGCTGAGTCCTGACTCCATCACTAAAAGGCCTTAGAGGAGAAACCTGCTCCATGGAAGGAACAGGAAATTCCTAAGGCAAAAGTAAAT
The DNA here is from genome assembly GCA_003697995.1 of Taxidea taxus jeffersonii. Taxonomy (NCBI): domain Eukaryota; kingdom Metazoa; phylum Chordata; class Mammalia; order Carnivora; family Mustelidae; genus Taxidea; species Taxidea taxus. The sequence goes on from RCUC01129117.1 coordinate 7,726, forward strand.
GTGGCTTGTTTAAGTACCAAGAAGAAGGCCAATGTAGCTACAGCTTAGTGGGAGAGTGGAGAGGAGCCTAGGTGGTCAGATAGCTAGTCAGGAGTCATCTCACACAGAGAATTTCAGATGATGAAATTCAAAATGCAATGTAAAAGCTTTAGAAGGTGTATGCAAGAGGGGGGAAGAGGGGCGTGAACTGATTTACATTTTGTTAAGACCAATTTCACTGCTTTGTAGAGGATGAGTTGAAAGAACAGGTGGGGTGAAGATATAGAAGCAGAAAGTCCAGTTAAGAGATAATACTAGAGTAATCCAGGCACAAGACGATGATGTGGACTAAGGTAGTAACAGCAAAGACACAGAGAGGGACATCATTGGGATGTACATGGCAAGTGAAATGGATGGAACTTCCTAGAGTGGATGGAATGACTGGTGGAGGAATAAGAAAAATGGAACCAAGGACAAATTTTAATGCTTTGTCTGTCTGTTGGTTGGTTTTGTTCTACTTGAGCAACAGGGTTAAAATTAGTGCCACTTACTAAAATGGGCAAGGCTGGAGAAGTAATAGGTTGGCTTGAGAACAGGGGTCCAAGATGTCACATTTCAGAAATCTATCAGAAATCCAGTAGACAAGAGGTATCTACGTCTAGTCGAGAGTTCAGTGGAGACAGAAATTTAGAAGTGGTCAACATGTGGGTAAAATTAACAGCCGGAGGACAATCACCATGGGGAAACAGTGGTCTTCAGTCCTCACTGTGCAACAAATCATCTGGGCTTTAAGAAATACTTGCATACAGTTCTCTAACCCTAAAACAAACAGCATATGTGAGGACTGAACGTGGCACCAGTGTCAACAGAAAAGTTGACCCAGGACTAAGCCTTTGGATACAGTCACATCTGGAAGTTGGGAAAAGGAGAATCCAGTAAAGAAGACCAAGAAGGAAAAGCTATGGAGAAAGGAGAAGTTTAGTGTTGTCCTAGAAGCCGAGAAAAGAAAGTGATTCATGAAGGATGGACAGGCCACTCTGCCGCTGAGACCCTGAGAAAGATGAGAATCAAGTCTCTGTGGAGGAGGAGGCCAAGCTACTGTCTGCTGATTTCTCTCAGGTGAAGGGAAGCCACCAGCTAAGAGAATGTAGGAACGGAGTGATACTAAAGTTGTAGGAGAGAGAGTATATAAAGATCATTTTGAAGATTTAGAGAGGAAGGAAAACACACAAAGTAAAAGCTCTTCTGAAAACTATTGGGCATAACTTTAAAGTGGGGCTAGTCAATCTATTTGTATTAGTTACTCCAACACCATTCAGGTTGGACTTAATCATGGTAGGGTTTTGTTTAGAGTTTCGTTTTATTTTTTGTTTGTTTGCCAAGTGAATGTAGTGGAAGAAGAGAGGGAGGCAAAGGCGTGAACTTATACCCTGGTTTCCTCGGGGCTGATTGCAGTGACAGCCCATAGCATAAGAACCTGTACTATGGCTTATTTTTTGCTCTAAACCAAGCCCCCACCCTACCAAAAAACCTACCACTCCAGGGGAAATTTGTCCAAAAGATAAAATAAAACAACAAATGTATTACAACCCTACTTTCGAAGATTGTGTTAAGTAAATCTAAGCTGGATACAGCGGGAGTGAGGCGAGAAAGCTTGATGAATTATGAAACGCAGCAGGTCACTGGACTGATAATCTCTCTGAAATGGAAGAATTGGTAGAATGTGGGCTTGACAGCGAGCTCGAAGCCCAGTGGTGGTGAGACTCTGTTCTAATTGCTTTCAACTCTTGCATTTTCCTTCTGGGTGCACTCTGGAATTTTCAGCTTTCTCTCTATGGAAATAATTTGATTTTCAGCTGTGTGTACTCTGTTCTTTGTTGTCTCTAATTTATGCGTAAGTTTTATAATGACGTTGTTTTGGTCCTTAATTTGTTCCCTTAGCTCTGAAATCTTCTGCATTTCATACTGCTGTTTTTTACCATTCTGTCCTTGAGTTCGCATTTTTATGTTCCTGTTCTAATAAAGAATGCCTGGGATCCCTGGGTAGCTCAGTCAGTTATGAACCAGCTCTTGATTTCAGCTCAGGTCATGATCTCAGGGTCACAATCTCGGGGTGATGAGACTGAGCATGGAGCTGCTTAAGATTCTCTCTCTCCCTCCCTGCCCCTCCCCCCTTTAAAAAAAATTCCTGTTCATACTTATTTTATGACCCAAAGCACCCATGAAATATGGCTGGAATTATTCATCTGTTTTACCCACTATGTTCTCACTCCTTCCCTTCTTTTCCAACTCTCCTTCCCCTCCTTCCTTCCTTCCTTTCATTCCCTTGTTCCTTCCTCTCACTGTTCCTTGTACCTTGGTCCTTCCTTCCTTTTCTCCTTCCTCATACTTCCTTCAACTCTCTCTTCCTTTCTTCCCACTTCCTTCTTTTCCTTCCTTCCTTCTTCTCAACCTATCTAGCACTGTTTTGTTTTTTACCCACCAAACTTCTTACTAACCAAACTTCTCTTTGCTCGGATAGAATGCAAGTCTGTTCTCACTGACATCTTTGCAGCTCATTTGACATTGCACTGTTTTCTCCTCTGAGTTATGGGTTAGAGAGTGAATATTGTTTTAGATTCATTTTTCCATGTTCTGTGGTGCAAAGGATAAGGAGAGAGCTCTGCTGGGGCTCTGCGTAACCTTAATTTGAGGATACAAGTCTTCTATTTTTTTCAGAGATTTTCTTAATATCCTAAGAATTCACATCACCTAATTGTGAGTGCTCTCCCCCACTAAAACTATTCTCATGGGACAAGGGTGCCCAGACTTTTTCCTATGCTGCCTAGTCACTTCCTTCATCTGTTTCTCCACAAATTTGGTGATATTTATAAAAAATTTATAAGAATTTTCACCTACAGAGGCCTCTGGCTCAGTTAAACACCCAACTCTAGATTTTAGCTCAGGCCATGACTATAGGGTTGTGAGATCAAGCCCCATGTCAGGCTTCATGCTAGGTGTGGAGCTTGCTTAAGATTCTCTTTCCCTCTTCCTCTGCCCCTCCTCCTTCTTCCTCTCTTATTAAAAAAAAAAAAAATTCACTTACTATCTCCTCTTCTGCTGCTTCTGGAAGGTGGAAGTGGGCAAGAAGCCATGCTAAGCACAGCCATTGTAGACTCTCCTGATTCTTTCTTTGGCTACCAGGTTCTCACAGTCAGAGAGTGAGAGTGTAACCATTTCCCTGCTTGCTTGCTGCTGCTGAACTCACTGCTGGTTTCTACTGTTTTTGTTGTTGGAGGAACAGGGATTTCTCTGATCCTCTTTCACACTACTGGCTAGCAGGGAAGCCACAGAAATGAAGTCTCTGCCCTCGGAGAGCTCACATTCTAGTGGAGGGAGAAGACCAACCAACCAACCTCGCAAAGGTTGACAAAGGACAACCAACCTCGCAAAGGACAGACGGGACAGTTTCATAGCGTTTCAACAGAAATCAAAGGCAGGGAGAAAGAACATCTCTTTACGGGCATCTCACTAATTTTGCTCTTTACTCCGTGGCTCAGTCATTCTCCGGAATACAGTCTGACAAAAGGGTACACCACAGGCAGTCCTGTGGCTTGGCTACACAGAAGCTTTAAGGCGAGGCTGCTGTTAAGTGGGCTGTGATCCCGCACTTAACAGCAACACTAGTTACTTGGGATAGTCACCAGAGCAGTCACAGGTTAGACCCACTAAACCGGTTCTGTCAACTGGCTCCCAGTCCGCAGACAGAAGCCCTGATATGAAGGATTCGAAAGCTTCTGTGGTCAAGTCCCACCATGTGAGGTCAAGCCACCAGCAATCGAATATCCAGCTTGAGAAGCCCTGAATATTTCACAATGGTCTCTGTGAGCAAGAGACAAGCCTCAGAGCCCGTGACCTCAAGGTCTGCCTCTCTGGGACCCAAGCTGCAGTCCTTGTTGTTGAAACGGTTTTGAATGGCTGAGGGAAGATTGTGGAGGTTACATCAGACAGTGAGTTGTCTGTAAAATCTTCCGAATTCATCAGGAACATACACCGGAAGGTCTTCTTGAGAGCTAAGTTCTGACCAGAGATTTTGAGGAACCTCAAAATAACGAAGACAGGTGTGTGCACCTGGGCTCAGTGTAACACAGGTAGGAAGGTGCATTTGCTTCTATAGGTCCTATTTCTGCCACACATGTGTCCAGTTTAAGCCAACTGAGTGTCCAGGAGTGACAGCTGGACCTCTGCTCTGGTCCTGACTCCATAGGGACTTCTGAGCAGGTAGTCTGGCTCTTTGTGCTGCTACCTCCTCATCTGGAAGCAGCAGCTCATTCTCAGCACTCAAGCCTGGAGACCTCAGAGGGAATTTTGCCAGAGGAGATGGCATTAAGTAAGAATTTTACCTCCCTCCATAGCCTCTGGTCCATTACTATATGTGACCCTGAGACTCCCTCTGCTCAAAGACTCCTAAATGGGGAAATCCCCCAAAAGGCAACCAGGTTGCCAGGGGCCACACCAGCCAAGGCGTATTTCTACCCGGGAAGACGAAGTCTAGCCCATGCATTTCCTGGAGAGCTGATCTCTGCTCCCTGAGGAAAAGCCTCCTTAGGGGAAGGCAGAAAGCACTAGGTTTGGAACCAGAGAGAGGCCTGTTTTCTCAATAACCTGGGTATCAAAATTATACACACTTCAGAGTGTCATGTAAACACTAATTGAGATCACGTATGTAAAACAGCCTAGCAGCTCATCAATGTTAGCTCAAAATATTGGTAAGTACATCTGCTTATTATTAAGGATGTCTTTCTAGTCTTTGAGAAGCATTACCTATGACTGTCTTAAAACATGTGCCTTTGGGACGCCTGGGTGGCTCAGTGGGTTAAAGCCTCTGCCTTCCACTCAGGTCATGATCTCAGGGTCCTGGTCAAGCCCCACATCAGGCTCTCTGCTCGGCAGGGAGCCTGCTTCCTCCTCTCTCTCTCTCTGCCTGCCTCTCTGCCTACTTGTGATCTCTCTCTTTCAAATAAATAAATAAAATCTTTAAAAAAAATAAAAAATAAATAAAATGTGCCTTTAAGTAAACCTCAAACTCACTATTCAGGATTTGTTTTACTGTGTTGCTTTTTTTTTTAGTTTATCCAAAAAGTCTTCTGTGATCCTTTATGCCATTTTGCCCGACGGGCATTTTTTTGTGTGGTTATGCTACAGATGTCAGTTTTGACTGTCATAAAAATAAAAATCTTATTCAAGAGTCATTTGTTCAACACTTTTTGAAAAATCTTTTTATCTTATTTCTATTACTTCCTCGCCCCCCCTTTTTTTTTATAACACAGACTGCAAAGGAACCAGGGCCAGGATGATAGCCATGGGAAAGTTTTAGGGGAGGCTAGATTCATTTATTCACTTTATACACATCTGTTGAGTACATGTCTTCTGCCTGTGTGTCACTACTCTAGGAACTGAGGCCACAGAGAACACATGGTCCTTGGCCTCAAGGACCCTAGTGATTAAGTAGAAGATACAGACAAGCCAAGTGGTAATAAATGATTGGCGTGAGAAATGCTAGACACAAAACTGATGCTACAGAGCCTGTGGGTCAGAGTAAGCTACATTCGGAAAGACGGAGAGAGGGAAGTCTTTTGTACTTGGAAGTGACAACTGAGTAACTGGGGTACAGTCAGCTAAGAAAGGGGACAAGGAAGTTCCAGACAGAGTGAATAACATATGCATAATTACAAAAGCACAACAGCGACCGGTATGTTCAGAGAACCATATGTAGTTTGATTGTGTTAGAAATCAGGAACACGGAGTGAAGGTTCCAGAGGTGAAGCTCTGTGAGCCACTTCCACCAGTTTATGCTGCACCCTGATGACAAGGGGCAGTGATCGAAAGACCTTAATCAGGGGAATAAAGAGACCAGATCTGTTCTTGGAGAGGTTGCCTGATAGGGATATGGAAAGACTTTAAAGGGAAAAGGCGTGAAGATGGATAGACCACTTAGTAGGTGAGTGCAACAGGCAGAAAATGAGGGAGGTCCAAGCCAAGGCAATAGCGGGGGGATGCAGAGAAGCAGAGAGATAGAGAGCTATGAAGTAGCCAAAACAGTAACCCTTGGTCACCATACAGACATGGTAGGTAAGGGGGACAGAGGATCAAAGCTGATTCTTAAACGCTTGACCTAGACATCTAGACAGAGATTATAGTGGCATTCACTGACAGGAAGCACAGGAGGGAGGTGGATGTAAGGGGTTAAATAGTTAGCCATTTTTAAGTATCCTAGGTTGAACTGCCTATAAAATATCCAGACCAGACAGAGTTGGTGCAGTAAACATGTTACAATATATATGTTTACAAATCATTACATTGTGTGTCTTACTCTGGCACCCAGGCTGGTTTCTGGCACATCCTATCTGTCCCATCAATAAATGTCCATTCAACTAAATTGGAATCGTGGGAGGAAAGGTGTTCAATAAGAGGAAATAATCAACTTTATGAACTATTTCCAAGAAGCCAAGTCAAAACACTGTACTTACCACAGACAGTGAACGGACAATGCTCTTGGCCAGAGAAGTCAGCGAACTAAGGCAGAAACCAAACCACCATGGAAGTGGATGGAGACTGTGGAGAAAGTACAAGCCGCTTTCTCTTGTGAAGAATTTGATGGTGAAGGGTTGTGTCACCATGTAATAGCTGGTCAGAAAAGGATTTTCACCCTAATGGCTCTTCGCTTAGTGACAAAGTTTTCAGAAATCAGTTGTCAAAGGAGGAATAAATGGGTGTCCTAGAAATGGCAAGGTCACAGAAAATCAAGGGGGATTTTTTTTTAAGTTGGAAAATAGTGAAGCACAACTGTAGACCAAAGGGAAATCAAAACACGTCGAGAGGGAATAAAGACACAGGAGCCAGAGGCGCCGTGGATAAACATATTCTGAAAAAGTAAACCGGGAGGAGATCCAGAACACAGGTCATGGACAGATGTAGAAGGCAGGCCACAGTTCTCACAGCAGTGGAGGGGAGTGAAAGGAATAAAGGCTTTGGATTCAGATCCACGGGTCAGGAAACAGAGCAGGAGCAGCTCAGGTGGGAATGCCTACTGACCCCCACTTTCCTGATTAAATGCTAGACGGTGCCCTCTGCTGAGTGTGGGGCACGGCTGGGGAGCGTCAGGAGACCGGTGAAGGTGTGCCTAGCTGGGGACAAACAGGAAGGTGCTAACTGGAAATGTGCAGAAAGGTTAGTGCGCTGTGAAGAGACAGCCCGCTCGCTGCTAACAGCCCGCTGCTGCCCCCGGGGACTTCCACACGTTTGCACAGCATCTGTGTGAACCCAAGGCGAGAGCTGGGGTAGGAGGAGGGAGAAGGACCACTGTGTGGCACTGGTTTATAAGAATTAAGTTTATGGGGGCACCTGGGTGGCTCAGCGGGTTAAAGCCTCTGCCTTTGGCTCAGGTCATATCTCGGGGTCCTGGGATCGAGCCCCGCATCAGGCCTCTCTGCTCGGCGGAGAGCCTGCTTCCCTTCCTCTCTCTGCCTGCCTCTCTGCCTACTTGTGATCTCTCTGTCAAATAAATAAATAAAATCTTAAAAAAAAAAGAATTAAGTTTATGGGGGAATGAACACATTTTTCACATCTTTTTTATTCATATTCTGTATATACAGCATTGTTTTGAATGTTGAAATTGTTTAAATAAGTGTCAACAATTTGCTTTTTTCACTCCACTTTTCGTTTTTGAGATTTACCACATTAATATGTGTAACTGGAAAATCAGATTTAGTGTTACAGTTTTAAGGGAATATTAGAAACAGCAATTAATTTTACTTCAAAAAAAATCCTCTTGCAGACAGCAAGTTTTAATTATGCTTTCTTAATCTTTTTTAAGATTTTATTTATTTTGAGAGAGAGCAAGAACACGAGGGGAAGGACAGAGACACATGCAGAGGGAGAGAGAGAACCTCAGACGCCACACTGAGCACGGAGCCTGACGTGGGGCTCAGTCCCAGGACCTGAGATCATGACCTGAGCCACAATCAAGAGTCAGACACTTAACTGACTGAGCCACCCAGGTGCCCCTGCACTTTCTTAATCTTTTTAAAATATCTTATTTATTTATTTGAGAGAGAGAGAGAGAGCATGAGAGGGGAGAAAGTCAGAGGGAAAAGCAGACTCCCCATGGAGCTAGGAGCCGGATGCAGGACTCAATCCCAGGACTCTGGGATCATGACCTGAGCCAAAGGCAGTTGCTTAACCAACTGAGCCACCCAGGCACCCACGCTTTCTTAATTTTAATGAGCTTTTTAAAATATACTGGTTGTACCAAGTGAAACAAGAACAGAATAACACTTTATTTCTTTAAGTAAAAAATACACTTATCTATTATAAATTCTTTGACAAATGTAAAATAAACAGACATTGTTTCAAGTTCACAAGTCAACCCTCTTTGGACAAGAACTATTAAACAAACTTCTGCACACATTATGCAAAGTTCTTTGTTCTGTTTAATTAATAAACTTAGAGATAATTTTATGATAACATATAAAAGAAGCATAGATTAATTTTAAAATTGTCATTACTGGAATGGAAATCTCTAACTTTCTGCATTATCTTTCTAATCTAAACAAACAGTAGCTAACCCAGTGTTCTGAGTTCACAAAAGCCCTTATGCCAAAGACTTCATGGAAATTTCTTATTTATCACTGAAATCTCAAACTACATGTTGTTTTTTTTCTAAGATTTTACTTATTTATTTGATACACAGAGAGAGAGGGGGAATACAAGCAGGGGGAGTGGGAGAGAGAGAAGCAGGTTTCCTGCTGAGCAGGGAGCCCGACAGGTGGCTTGATCCTAGGACCCGGGATCATGACCTGAGCCAAAGGCAGACGCTTAACAACTGAGCCACCCAGGCACCCCGCAAACTACATGTTTTGATGATAATTTTAGCTAAGGCTACTTCCAAGTAGTTGGGGTCAATAATGTTGTCTAGTGAATAACATTAAGGAACTTACAGACAGAATTTATCTCCACATACTACCAATTCATTTTAATTATTTGAGTATTCCATTTTATGGAGATCCGACATTTTTATCCACTTGCTGGTGAAAGAGTTAATTATTTTCAGTTTTTCATTATCACAAGTAATGCTTCAAGAACATTCACACCCACACCTCTGTGTATACATGCAAGAGTTCTGACAGAATCCTAGAAAGCAGAATTGCTGGGTCCCAGAGAATATGCATCTTTAGTTGGATATGACATGAGGACCATATCTTTACGAGGTTGTATCAGATCGTTCACAAAGGAATTATACCAGTGCATCCACTCACCAGCTGGGTGGGAGACTTCTGTCTTGTTTCTCCACATTTCCACTCACATTTAGAATTATCAGGGCTTTTAAGTTTTCACAGATCTGCTGAGTAAGAACCCATGTTTTAATTTGCATCTCTTTGGTTGCTAATGAGACAAAACACTTTCCTGGGCTTATTGGTCATGCTAGTTTCCTTTTATGTGAATTGCTTAATTATAGCATTTGCAAATTTTCTCAAGGTTTTGTCCTTTCTTTACAGTTTGGCAAGGGTTCTTAATACATTCTACATACAAATAACTTCTCAGTTTGATGTGTTGCAAAAACTGTCCCCCAGGCCATAGATTGTCTCCATTTGTGTTTACTATTCTCCTTTTCTTCCTCATTATGTTTTTTTTTTTTTAAGATTTTATTCATTTATCCGACAGACAGAGATCACAAGTAGGCAGAGAGGCAGAGAGAGAGGAGGAAGCAGGCCCTCCACAGAGCAGAGAGCCCGATGCGGGGCTCGATCCATGACCCTGGGATCATGACCCTGGGATTATGACCCAAGCCGAAAGCAGCGGCTTAATCCACTGAGCCACCCAGGCACCCCTGTTTTCTTTTTTTTTTTTTTTAGATTTTATTTATTTATTTGACAGACAGAGATCACAAGTAGACAGAGAGGCAGGCAGAGAGAGAGAGGAAGGCAAGCAGGCTCCCCACTGAGCAGAGAGCCCAATTCGGGGCTGGATCCCAGGACCCTGGGATCATGACCTGAGCTAAAGGCAGAGGCTTTAACTCACTGAGCCACCCAGGCACCCCACTCATTATGTTTCCTTCTTTCTTGCCTTCTGTTGTACTTATAACACTTTTATACACATTTTTTTCCTCCTTTGTGGTTTTAAATCTATACATTGTTTCTATGCCTTCCAAGGTTACTCCGTTTTTTTAGCTACAATATATTTCTCCTGAAGTCTGGAGGAGTGGTCCTCAAAGTATGGACCCCAAACCAGGAGCATCAGTATCACCTGGTAATTGTTAGAAATGCAAGTTCTCAGGTCCCACCACAGACCTAAGGAATGAGAAACTCCAGGTGGGGCCCACAACCTGTGTGTACCAAGTGATTCTAAACAACCAAAGTCATCTTTTCCTACCCAATCAAAAGACCTCAACTCCCATTTCCGCCTTTCCTGCTTCCTTGGTATTCTCATGTAGAATTTTGAGGGTGCGTGTCTGTGCAAATAGTGCCAATTGTTAATTAAAATAATAACATATTATTTTCTGGTTTTTGTATCTCAATTCTTAGATATCTGTTAATAGCTCTTTCACTGAGAATGTTAAGCAGAAAGTTTTCCTAATGCTTTTTGAAACTGTACGGTCCTCATTTTTGAGTCGTACTTTATTTGGATTTAGAATTCAATTTTTGCACTTGCTGTCAGCAAATTGAAAGTGATACTTTGTTATAATCTGGCACTGGCTACAGGTAAGAAGTCTGTCGTTCATCTAACAGGTATTTATTAGCAGGCATTCTGTCTCTCTCATAGTTTTTAAGACTTTTCTCTCCATGCCTGGAGTTCCACAATATTACTGTTTTATGTCTACATGTGCATCTATTTTCTATTTAACCTCTTCATCATCCTTTGTCTTCATTTACATGTGAGGGTTTGTGACTTTAGCTCTGAAAAATCCTCAGTCTCTCTTTGAATAGTGCTTCTCACCCTCCTTCCTTTCTTCTGAACTTCCTGTTGGATGTAAGCTTCTCGGTCAATCTCCCATGTCCTTCCCCTATTTCTCCATATGTTTTTTCCCTCTTCTCTGTGTACTGCATTCTTGGCGAAGTTCTGACACAATTATCGAGAACACGGTATCTTCTTTCATAAGTGTCAGCCTAACGTTGATGCCGCCTACAGTGTGCTTTATTTCAGTCTCTGTTTTTCATGCACAAGATACCTAAGTGGCTCTATTTCATATATGCTTCTTAATTTCATTTCTGCTTACCTTTGGCTAATTCTTGCTCTTTTTATGGAAGTTCTTTTTTTTTAAGATTTTATTTATTTATTTGACAGACAGAGATCACAAGTAGGCAGAGAGGCAGGGAGAGAGACAGAGGAGGAAGCAGGCTCCTTGCAGAGCAGAGAGCCCAATGCGGGGCTCGATCCCAGGCGCCCCTTTATGGAAGTTCTTATTTCATTTACCACTCCAAAGATCCTAAAAACATGTATTTAAAGTCTTTTTCATATTTCTCTATTCTTTTTATTGTACCTAAAGTTTGTCTCCAGTGGTTGGCAGTGATAGGCTAGATTTCTTCATATGTTCTGGAATTTGCACCTTAAGTTCTCTTTGGTGAAATCTCTTTCCTTCCCCTCTCGCCAGCCTCCCACTTCTAGTGGCGGGTCTGTAACTGCCTCTGGCCCTCCATCCCCTTGATGGCACTGCAGATAAGGAGCTGCCACTGTTTGGGGCTTTCCTCATTTTGGGGTTGTGAATTTGTACAGTGTCCTTCTTTCCTGGACACAAAGTTTCATAGACGTAGCAGCCCTGGGACACCTGGGTGACTCAGTGGGCTAAGCCGCTGCCTTCAGCTCGGGTCATGATCCCAGGGTCCTGGGATTGAGTCCCGCATGGGGCTCTCTGCTCGGCAGGGAGCCTGCTTCTTCCCTCCCCGATCTGCCTGCCTCTCTGCCTACTTGTGTGATCTCTGTCTGTCAAATAAATAAATGAAACCTTAAAAAAAAAAAAAAGTAGCAGCCCTAAGGAGCTTTCCAGTCTCCTTTCTTAACTAGGGGAGCCTCACTCCAGGTCCTAGTTTCCAGAAGTTCCTATCTACTTTCAGACACACAACCCAGCAGGTTCCAACCCCAGCCCCAACCATAGCTTTGCCTTTTGTTGTATTTCTGGTATGGGAAAATGTTATTCTTTCTTGTTAACGTATCTATTACTTTCATCTTCTCTTTTTATACAGTTACACGTTTGGAGCAAAGATGGAGCTTCAAAAATTAATTTATAACTGTCTCCTTGACACCCAAGGTCTGACAAGGAATCTGCTTTATTATGTTTTTAGGACCCAGGAAGGTGTACAGAATGCTGTATACTTCCAGTTTCCAGTCTCGCATGTGAAGAGCTGGGAACCTATCCGTCCTAACAACGAGTTAAAAGCTGAATAAACTGAAGATCAACGACTTAAAACAGAGAATCCCAGATTACCCGAGCAGAAACCTCCACTGCAACCAATACCAGGTGAGGAAACCTCAAAGTAATTGACAAACTGCTGGAGGCTCAATGCAGACAAGTAGACAGTGATGGAGAAAAATCCTCTCAAGCTTCCAGCAAGGGAAAATCATCCATTTTGAAATACCCTAAAGAATTCCCTTCTTCTTGGTAGTAAGACCTGCTCTCAAGAAAGCCTAACCCTTTTCTGGAAAGGGAACTATCCAACGACAGCTCATTCATCTCCTACCCCACCTAAGTGGGAGGGACAGGGTAGGCAGAAGTCCGCGTGAACCTGACAGCATGGAGGCCCGGGCTCACTAAAAGACTGAGACCTAATCTCAGGACTATGAAACACTGCCCCACCCCCCACATCTCACCTCACCATTATATTACTAAAGTCTATTTACTAGAGGGGTTTTTTTTTTTACCCACTACATCATGTCTGGCTTTTAACAAAAAAATCACAAAACATGCTAAAGCAAAAAAAGTTTGAAGAGACATAACAAGCATCAGAACCAGACTCAGGTATGCCAGGAATGAGGTCTATTATTACAAGATGGAAACTTAAAACCACTGTGATTAATAGGCCTGAGGCTCTAATGGAAAAAACTGAGAACATACAAGAATAGATGGGTAACCAGAGAGATGGAAATTCTAAAAAAGAATAAAAAAGAAATGCTAGCCACTGTAACAGAAATGAAAAACGCCTTCAATGAGCATGTTTGTACACCAGATATGACTGAGGAAAGAATCTCTAAGTTTGTGCAAATGTCAATAGGAACTTCAAAATCTGAAAAACAAAAAGAACAAGGACTGAAAAAAAAAAAAACAGAATATTGAAGGGCTGTGAAACAATTATAAAAATTGTCACATAAGTCTGATGGGAATACCAGATGCAGAATGATGTAATCAAGCTTTCTTCTGTATGACAAATTAAATTTCATATTCGAAGCAGCTCTCCTGCAACATAAGACAAGAACTCTAACTTGCTGTGAATTTCCTCATCACTAGATCATAAGCCACACAAGAAGAGCATCTCTGAAGTCATGTTGCAGGCAGAGCAGGGGTAGGTGTAGAAACCATACAGGCCATCGCCATAATGTAGTTTCAGTAAAGTCTAAACCTGTGCTGACAAATGCTGGCACAGATACATGGCTGATCTAGGGAAGGAGTTGATATACTCCTCCCACAGTCCCTTGGCAGGACCTCGTGACCCTTCTCAGTGCAACGCATTGGAGTCGCTTCCAATGTACTGGAGCTAGCATGCAAAATCAATTCTGTTATCCATATTTCCTAAGCTGTGTCTGAGGCAGCTTCCTCCTATAAAACATTAACTGGTAAACATAATAATAATTATTATTATATCAAATGAATTTGAAAATACTGAATCAAAACTATACACTTGGGGTTTTTTTTTAAGATTTTATTTAGTAGGGATGCCTGGGTGGCTCAGTTGGTTAAGTGGCTGCCTTTGGCTCAGGTCATGATCCCAGCGTCCTGGGATCGAGTCCCACATCGGGCTCCTTGCTCGACAGGGAACCTGCTTCTCCCTCTGCCTCTGCCTGCCTCTCTGTCTGCCTGTGCTCGCGCTCTCTCTCTCTCTCTCTCTGACAAAAAAAAAAAAAAAAAAAAAAAGATTTTATTTACTTATTTGACAGAGAAAGAGAGAGAGACAACGAGAGAGGGAACACAAGCAGGGAGCTTGGGGGCGGGAGAAGCAGGCTTCTCGCTGAGCTGGGAGCCCGATGCATGGCTCGATCCCAAGACCCAAGTCGAAGGCAGATGCTTAACTGACGGAGCACCCAGACACCCCTATGCAGTTGTTTTCGACTGCCAAACTTCACAAAGTACTCATCATCAGTTACTCATTTCTATTTTCTGAACTTCCTAAACCAGGAAGGAGTAGCTCTAGAATGGAGTGTTCCCTGGAATAGACTTTGACACAAATGGCTCTAGAAGCATCCATAGATCCATCGTTTAGGGGAAAATAGAGAAGTCTGGAGGTAGAGCAGCAGATTGGCAAATTTTCTCCACAAAAGGCCAGTTAGTCAATATGTGGGGTTTTACAGGCCAGCAGGTCTCTACTCTGTTTGCTATAGGAGCAAACAGCAGCCACAGTCAACATTGGGTATAGCTGTGTTCCAATAAAACTTAATTTAGGAAAAGAGGTCTGGGAGCTACAGTTGGCCAGCTCGCTATAGAGCATGATGATGATACTTTGACACAAAAAAATTCTGTTATTCAACAATGCTGAGTGCCTACCATGTGTGTTCTGGCTCCACACAGATGAATCCATGTGTTGGGAGAGACCATAGTATTTCGGGCACAGACCCATACAAAGCCACGAGAACATCATAGTTTACATTTACAGGCAGTTTTTCACTTGACTTGTTTTAAAACTGGTATTTTTAGGGGTGCCTGGGTGGCTCAGTTGCTTAAGCATCTGCCTTCAGCTCAGGTCATGATCCCAGCGTCCTGGGATCAAGTCCCACATCAGGCTCCCTGCTCAGTGGGGGGTCTGCTTCTTCCTCTCTCTGTGCCCCTCCTACCACCCCCACCCTGACTCATGCTCTCTCACTCTCAAATAATAAAATCTTTTTAAAAAAATAATAAAATTGGTATTTTTTTGGTACCATTATTTCACACAAAAAGACACCGAGACGCCAACTTCATCTGCTGACCTTGCTGGGGAAGCAGCTAGAAATGGAAGGTAGACGGCCACACCCCTACTATGGCATTTATAGGTCACTTCCACTTTCTTTGTCAACTTAACAGTGCCTCCAACTTATATTCAACCACAACAAAAACACTGGGGAAAATCAACTAATTAGTTTTTTCCTTAAGCAATGGAAATAAATCCAAGCCCAGGGTGTCCTATGTTCCAGGTGGAAGAGAGTCTTGGGTTGTTCAAAGAGACTGACTGCATCTCATCCAACAAAGTAGTCCTCTCATGGAACTCAAAGCCCGGCCAGTGGGAAGGAAAGATGGAGACACCCTCTGTTCTTTTTCAATGTTTTGTTTCGATATCCTGATGGAACAGTTTTATTTCTTTTTTTTTTTTAAGATTTTATTTATTTGACAGAGACAGAGGGAGAGAGAGCAAGCAAGCACAGGCAGACAGAGAGGCAGGCAGAGGCAGAGGGAGAAGCAGGCTCCCTGCCAAGCAAGGAGCCCGAGGTGGGACTCGATCCCAGGACGCTGGGATCATGACCTGAGCTGAAGGCAGCCGCTTAACCAACTGAGCCACCCAGGCGTCCCTGGAACAGTTTATTTCAGTCCAACTAGCCTTTATCCTACAAAACTTTCCAAACAAAGACTCCACAGGGGCGCCTGGGTGGCTCAGTGGGTTAAGCCTCTGCCTTCGGCTCGGGTCATGATCTCAGGGTCCTGGGATTGAGCCCCGCATCGGGCTCTCTGCTTGGCGGGGAGCCTGCTTCCTCCTCTCTCTCTGCCTGCCTCTCTGCCTACTTGTGATTTCTCTCTGTCAAATAAATAAATTTAAAAAAAAAAATCTTTAAAGACTCCACAATTTGGTTCTTTTCCAGGTTCTTTTGATTCTGGTAAATCAAGCTAACCCCAGGCTTTGTTCAAACCACCACCAGCCTCCGTTTACATGCCTGTTCCTGGTGCCAGCTGTTTAGACCACGGGATTCAGACATCCACTGGCCCCAGTTACACCACGTCCTTCCCTAGGAAAAGAGAACTCGCCGTCGATTCAAGCATTTGGCATCTCCCAACTACAGAGGCAGGGAAGAGGAAGCGACTTATAATGAAAGGGGATATTGGTGCCCACGATTACTTTCTCAAGCTCCGTTCCCATATCCTTTCTAACTGTAACCTTTTTCAATAAGCACCAGGAGTTCGCCTGTTTCAGACAAAAGAAACCACTGAAGTCCCCATAACACTATATACCAAGTGACTAACGTGAAACAATTAGCCTTGCGGCCAGACACGGGGCTCTGGTTTTTAAAAGGACTGCGTTCCTTGAAATTCCGTAGGCTTGGCTGTCCTGCTGGCCATGGACAGAGCCGCTGGAATGTCTCATACACCAAATGTCACTCTTGGCCTAAGTCATTTGTTTCTCTTCCTAGAATTCCTATGGAAAATTTCCTATGAAACAGACTTGAGAGTCAGAGTGAATAAAGAGCTTCCCTTTGAACAACTGTCTTCCACTCCCCC